>RAOC01000021.1:0-175251 GCA_009804845.1 Neurospora sp. FGSC 26637
AAATGTATCGTCTCTTGCAGAGCCTCTTTTGAGGGAAGGTAGTGTCACAGGGTTACCCTGTGACTTCCCTATATAGTGTGCACATCCGAGTTCTGCCAGCAAGCAGAACATCGTCCTATCTTTTACCTCAATAGAGGATAGGTTTGGCGAACTTGGCTAATGTGCACGCCTCACCCTGTCATACTAGTATTAATATTACCAAAAACTATATTAACAACTGACTTAATGGCTACTCTATCATCGCTACCTCTTCCAGCAAGTATATTGACGACCAGTTTACGCTCGACTAATTTAATTACTAGGAGGAGTATTCTCAACCCCTTAACAAGGAGGAGAAGCGCCTCTTATTGCTGGACAACCATGGTAGTCACTATTGTCACAGGATCTAGTGACATTGGTTTATAGTGTGCATTCCGTGTTCTGCCTTGCAAGCAGAACATCGTCCTATCTTTTAGGTTTGGCTCACTGGGCATATGCACCCTAGCCTGTCATAGTATGTTCTGCTTAAACGGTGGGTTCGATTATCTTTTAGGTTTGGCTCACTGGGCATATGCACCCTAGCCTGTCATAGTATGTTCTGCTTAAACGGTGGGTTCGATTCCCGGCCGAGGCATTTTCGAGGGCGATTTTGGGAAGTGTTAGCAGCTCCGTCGGACTTGGTTGAAGCACAGCTCCCAAGCGACAATTGAAGCGACAACGACCATGGATGCAAATCGCAGTAACCGAAAGCCCCGTATCGACCCATTAGAAAGGTATTTCAACTGAGCCGGAAGTTGCACCTTTCAGGTAGTGCTATAAAYCGTCGCATTGCGATAAATCCTCTGCAGCATAGCTGCCTCCGTGGGGGCGGAGCCTTATCTTGAAGCTTCTCAGCTTCGCTTTAAGGGGAGATAGTGTCACAGGATCTAGTAATATTGGTTTATAGTGTGCATTCCGTGTTCTGCCTTGCAAGCAGAACATCGTCCTATCTTTTAGGTTTGGCTCACTGGGCATATGCACCCTAGCCTGTCATACTATAAAACGGTTTATATAAAGGTAATAAATTTTTTAAAATTATTTTTAAATTCGTTAAAGGCGCCTTTGTAAACTTATTTATCTTTTTAATAAACTTAATAGCATTAATAATTATAGGCTACCTACTAAATTTCTAATTCCTTAATTCTAAATCGTTCGATATTTATTAAATAATTAATATAATCGAATTCTACTTAGAATTCCTCTATATAATCTATATAATCCGTAGTATTAATATTTAATCTAAATTTTATAGTATTAAATAAATTAATATAAATTATTAATTCTACGCGTTCGATCGTAACGAATAATTATTTTTCGCGTTCTTTAAAAATAATTACGAATAATATACGTAGTTTAAGTAGTACGGAATAATTATAAAGAGGGGCTCTTAATAAAATATATAAATAGTATAGACGAAAATAATTTTTTTTATTAAAATAATTATTCTTATTATAGGCAAAGAGTAGAGTGAAGATATAAATGTGTATAATTGTACGAAGGAGAAAGGGAATAGTCGTAATTGTACGTAGAGGACTAGCTTTAAGTAGGGTCCTAGCCGCGTAAAGTTGAGACTTGGCCAATTAGGCTATAATAGTCTTAAAAGCGGCTACAGCCTGTACGAATATACGACTAACCTTGTAATAATTCTAAATATATTCTTTATAATTATTCTTATTATTATACCGGTTATATTCGAATCATTCGTACTAATTATATTCTTTAATTAATATATCATTATTAAATTCGTTATTACAGTCTACTATAGCCATAATATAAAATTCTTTATTATTAATAAAAGTAGTGAAAGTATTAGCGAAGTCGTAATTAATTTCGATATTATCGACTTCCTTTCCTTTACTTTTATTTTTATCCTTATTAATCAAATTAATAGAATAAATAAAAATTAGTTTCCAACTTCATTAGCGGTAATTCTTATTATTATTACCGTTATTATAATATTTATAGGCGAAATATTTTAATTTATTATATTTTAAATATTTCTTATTTTTATTAGGGCTGCCGCCGTTTTTATAATTTTTAATAATATTTATATTTATAAGGCCCGAATAGGTACTATACGTAATATTACGCGTTTTATTATTATAATTATTATTTCCGCGCTAATATTTATATCCTGTATTAGTAAAAGTACGAAGGTGATTATTTTTAGCGCTTTTTTTTCTTTTGCGTTCGAAGAAACGGTTATCGGTAACGATAATTTCCTTTATATATTTATCGAAATTCTTAAATTTATAATCGATTTTAATAAATTCGTCCTTAACGTCGTTCTTTAATTTTTAATAAAATTAATATTTAAAATTTTTATTATTCTAATTAACGTAAAAGGGGAATTATTTAAATTTAGTAAAATAGGATGCGGTTAATTTAATTTAGTAGAATTTATTTAATTTAATTTTAATTTAACAAACTTTATTAGCGAAATTAAAGATTTAATTAATAAAATTTTCGAAATATTCGAAATTAGTAAATATTTTTTGGTTTTTAACGTATATTTCGTCCTAAAGGTAATTAAAATAATTCGTTTAAATAGGTTAGAATTATTGGAAAGCTTTACTAATAAAGAACGAAAAAGCGTATAAAACTTATTAAACGGGATTTATAATATTAATAAAATAAAGGTTAGCGTAGACTTAAATAAGGAAACTTTAGAAATCTTTTTTCTTAATACTATTAAATTTAGGCAGGGCGTTAAATTTAATAGTATTTTTAAGGATTATAGCCGTTGGGATAACGGATTCGGAATCGTTAATTTTAATACGGAATATATTAATAATATTACGAAATTTAATATCGTTAATATCGTTAATAATAATAAGAACGAAAGTAACTTTATAGGTACGAACTTTTTTTTTAATAAAAAGTTCGGGGGCCTTAACTTTATTACCATTATTTTTATAATACTAATTATAATATTAATACCAGAACTAGGGTTTCTAATTATAGTACCCGGAGTGCTAGCCCTAGCGGGTCTTTTAGTAACCAATTTATTAATTGGGATTCTAAATACATTAACAGTAAAAAGGTAAGGTAATAAAATTTTGAGGAAATATTTTAAATATAATAGCAAATCCTAGAATATTAATATACGAATTAATAAATAAATAACGTATAACGAACCATTATAAGTATAGGAATATATCGCTAAAAATAGGAATAATGGTAATAATAATCAAAAGGTATTAATCGATTATAGAAGCTATTGCTTATTGAAGAGCCCAGTATAGAACGAAGGCCGGGAGGTATCATGGGCAAAGGGTATATGGTAGATGTGAATATGTGTAATTGCACGAAGGAGAAAGGAGGAGAGTGTCGACGAGTGCCTAGAAGACTGGCCTTATGAAGGCAGTCCAGCTGTAGACCCTAGTGGGTCCACGGCAGGAGGCCGCCATTGGCCAGTCACATGCGACACAGGCTAACCCTGTGACAGGAGGCCTTCTTTTATATAAGCCTTTAGCGGACCCGATATATCGGACCCGGGGACCCGGCGCCTTCGGGCCTTCGGGTCCTACCTAATTGGTCCGTTAATTCTATCTAGTCTAGCTTACATAAGTGATCCCTGGTTGGATCGTAACACTCTCGAGCGCACCCCCCTGATGACAACGCAATTTAACCCCAATCTATTAGCTTCCTCCCTGCAAATCTCCTCTGTCATGGAGATTTGTGGGCCGTCGGCTTCGTATCGTTCGTCTTGGGTGGCATCTACGATCCAGATGACGATGACAGGCTCCTTCGACCTTTCGCTCGTCATCCTCTTGAGCGTTCCCCATACTGGGACGCCGGTATACCTTTTCCGTTTTCCTGTTGCCTTCTGTTGAACTAGAGCCTCTAGGGAGACTGACTTGACGGGAAGATCGTGGAGCTCATCGTGGAACTCCGGATAGGGGGGGGCCGAAAGGGTGAGGCTGCCATCTTCGATGTTGATTTCCGTATGCTGGAATGTTACGTTCGATGGATGGATGGTGGTGTAGGAGGAAAAGGACGAGGAGATCGCGGCTTTTATTCCAGATCCCACGGGAAATTCGAGAATGAGTCAAGTGGCTTTCGAAATTTGGGACCTTTAGCTCAGGTTTCAGGTTGCAACTGGTAGGGCAAACTTGGACTGTCCATGATGCCCGTATCGTGACTCTGTCCGTATCCATCTGAAGGTTTGTTAGTGACTATACCTAGCCAAGGTAGGAAAGGAAAAAGACGTGTGAAGGGACAAGCTTATATCTACGATTCACCGGATGGCCTCAGGTGGTCAGGCCAACGGTCAGTTCACCAGGCCTACTATTGTCAACTGGGCTTCCACCACCCCTTTTCACTGAGACTTGATATTGCTGCCCACAGTCCATTCGCCAGCGCACTTTGGAATTGTTCACCATCCATTCACTTTGCCCCGCACTAGCAGCTTCCACTCCCATCCCTGTACCTGATCTCTTCAACTGTCCCATGAACATGACCTGGGACCGCTGAACACCACTTCTGTGCGACTGCCTTTCAACCGCCGGCCCCGAGCGACACGTCATCTGCGACCACGACGGTTAAAAGGACAAGCCAACTCTGTCCGATTTGCTCATTGCTTTCCTCCTCCATCAAACCATAGCTTACTGTTTGCTCGCTTAGCTGCCACTTCGCCCATTCAACACCACCCCAACTGACCAAAGCACAGTCTCCATCACAATGTCCTATATCGACACCGAAAGATGTCCGTATGAGCTAGAACTCCCCATCGACGGTTCCGATTGCGAGAGCCCTATGCGCTACAACAAAGGCGGCTTCCACCCCATCCTCCTCGGCGACCGACTCGATCCTAGATCCAACGGCCGCTTCCGCGTCGTCCACAAGCTCGGTGCTGGCGGCTATGGCACCGTCTGGCTGTGTCAAGACACCCACCACAAGCCCACTACTGTCACCAAATGGCGCGTCGTCAAAGTTATTGCCGCCGAGAAGTCCACCCACGACTGCCCCGACCTCAAAATCCTCAACCATTTCCGCCATGTCGGCCGCTCCACCCTTGACGCCTTTGGAATCTGTCTCCCTCTCGAGCATTTCTGGCTGACCGGCCCCAACGGCCGCCATCTGGCCCTCGTTTTTCCCTGGCACGGCTGCACACTCGAAGCCATTCCAGACTACTACGGCTTCCATACGGCCCTGATCAAGGACATGGCCTTTGGGCTCGTCGAGTCTCTGCGCTTCCTGCACTCGCGCGGCCTCTGTCATGGCGACTTCCGACCCTCCAACATCCTCCTTCGCCTACTTCCAGGAGCCGACGAGATGCCCGAGTCCAAACTCCGGGAGGTTCTGTCTGAGCCGGAGAAAGTTCGCGTCATCCGAATTTCCAACGACAGATTCCTCAACGAGCTTCCTTCCGCGGACCGTCCTGCCAACATACCCGAATACATAGTCGCCCCCGTCGAACTCCCATTTGTATCCGGCCTCTACACCCGCCAACCCGTTCTCATCGACCTCGGTGTCTCCTTCCCGGCATCTCAACCACCCAAAGAAGGAGCAACAGGCATCCCCATCTCCTTCGCCGCTCCCGAATCCATCTTCCAAACCTTTGACAACAACTCCCGGCCCCTTCTCGGTCCCGCCAGCGACATTTGGTCTCTAGCATGCACCCTCGCCCACCTCCGCGTCTCGCGCAACCCCTTTCAGTCGGACTACGGCGATCTCAAGGTCGTAGCTAGAAGCTGGGAGGAGACGCTCTCCCCTCTGCCCGAGCCTTATCGCTCCAAGTACCGCGAGATAAGAAACATCGAGACGCCTCCTGACGAAGTACGGGGCGATAAGCCCGCCAATCAACTCGATCCCGTTGTTGACCACAAGTTAATGTACGAGGGTCGGGCGCAGCGAAGGATGCAAAGATGTGGAACGAGGAATTCGTTAAAGGGGTGCATGGGGCTGGTGAGGCGGTTGGAGATTTTGCCGGAGATGGCGACGAAGATGTTGGAGACGGAGAAGCAGAAGCAGCAAGGGGACTCGAAGGTGAAAGAGAGGCTGCCGTTTGTCAAGGGCATGGATGGAGAGTATGGGGCCGGTGAGGGGGTGGAGAACTTGTATGAACAGGGGATGCAAGTGAAGATGGAGAAGGAGGAGATTGAGTTGTTCTGGACGCTGTTGGAGGGCTGTTGGAAGTGGAAGCCGGAGGAGAGGGTGAGCGTTGAGGAGGTCGTGCGACATCCGTGGTTTGAAGGAAGAGAGCCTAGGGAGATGCCGAAGCCAGGCCCGTGGAGGGTTATGGTTAAGGTGCTGTGGTCCTTCTGGGACTATGTCGAGTCCTTCGCCAGTGGTTGGGTTGGTTGCGGCAGGGAGGGGGATTGGTCGCTCACCGTTATGGGAAAGCTACCTCCCGGTGTCGCGGCGGCTTGTAGAAGGATTGGCAGGTTCTTTTTTGCGCTTTTCGGGTCGCTTACTCCGTCTGCGTTGCGCAAGGAGCTCGTTTGGAAGCTGAAGACATTCCCCTAAAGTCCTCCGGGTCATTCAACCCAGCGATGAGCCCCAGCTGACTCTAGGGACTGGGAAACATGGTAATGGGGCGGTGAACAGTGGTTGAGCAGCGGGAGGATTGCTTGAACAGATCAACTAGATGAAATAGGGAGAAGAAGAACAGTATCATGAAAGAAGAGTGAAAGGTTGGGTAGTGTACCTTAATTTCGAAGACCAGATGTAAGATATGCAGATCACAATGCAGATAGATGAGGACATAATGTCAAGTGTCTTCATGAACGGAGCCGTCTCTCCCTTGCATACTTCGTACTTATAGCTACCTAATGATCTCTTAATGAATGCTCCTCATACGAGCTCAGCCACCTAAGCTCGAGCTCGCTGGTTGTGTGCCCTGAATCCTCCACTCTACTCTATATTGATTAAAGCATCAAAATACCGCAGCGGTAATATGAGGAGCGTAACAAGGCATGTTGAAAGTGATAGGCGTTGTTGTATTTATATGGCATAAATCTGGAACAAGGCTTGTTGCGTAAATAAGGCTTGTTGAGTTGAGGGAAGCCTCTGATTGGTCAGATTTGGGCGTAAAATAGTAAAAGCTAAAGACCCCTATAAGGGCCTTCTAGAAGGCCACTATAAGGGTCTTGGTTAGGGGTGTTAGTTAGGAGGTGGCTTTAGGCGTTTAGTTGTAAGAACTTCGACTTCGAAGTCAACCACGCGAAACTTTTCGCGCGAAAAAAATCTGACTCCAATTGGAATCAAATTAGCAATCACAAAAAGAAGAGCAACGGCGGGAACTATTGAGCCACTGGCCCAATTAATTAAAGGCGGGCTTCGTTCTTTCCTTTAATATAGGATAGTTGAATTTCTAGAGGCAAATGAACTTTGGGAAAGAAGGAAGCATCGTCACTTTGGGTAAGCACTAAAGCAATGTACTAAACTTAAGATTTTTAGCGACCGTTTATAGTGGGCATTTGGACACAGTCTAATCCGACCAATCAAAAGCCTCCCTCAGCTCAACAGGCCTTGTTAAATCAACAGGCCTTGTTAGAATCGACAGGGCTTGTTAAAATTACAAGGCTTCAAAGCCGTAGTAAGCCTAACAAGGCCTGTCCCCCAGCAGATTTTCCCGCTACGGTAACCTCTGAATAGATTCCTTCACCCAGGCAGCAAAACTCCCTGCATGCTCCTTCCACTGTCTCTGCGCCCCCCCTCTTTGACTTCACGCACCTCCACAACAACATCTGCATGTTTAACGCGTCACCAACTTCCGCATACAATCCATCTCACCCGCTTCCAAACCCTCTCTCCCCTCCCTGGATGGAGCCCCACCAAAATATCTCCAACGACAAGACAAAATCTCCAAAAAAAAAGAGAAGACAACAGATAGAACAACCGGGTTCAATCGGCCCAATAGCCCGAGTCAGCGATACAAATCACACGGTGTCATGGATGCACGCTGTCGGCTTTGTTCCTTTCAATTGTTGAAAGGACCACATGATTTACTGCCCCGGCCGAGAATCGAACTAGAAACCGGACGGGGCCACGGTGGGAGATACAGAGCTGAGCAGCGGTACTACTGACTGCGCTATCCGACCAGGATCGAACTAGTCGCTGGCTGGGGGTGTTGGAAGGAGGGATGGGATGGGGGGTTATAAGTGGAAGGTACAGATTATTAGAGGGTAGTAGAGGTACCTCTAGGCCTTGGAGGGGAGAATGGGATGAGATGGAAGGTGCGGCTGCTGGCTGGGAGAGGAAGGCAGGCTGAGGTGGCAGGTGGGCAGGCAGGCAGGCAGACGCGGGCAGCTGCCGTGCCGGCGGCATCAAGTCACCTTACACAGTAGCCTTTCCTTCGGAGCCTCACCGGCCTCTTCCCGTTCTGTCGGGTGCTTCCTAACATGGCGATGTACCGTCACAGATACAAACCACCTGGGCATACACTGGTAACATGCATCGATTCCAACGATGACTCCCGCGACGCTTCCTCAATGTCAACGACTGACACTCCGTCTCCCTCCAAGCATGATTATGGCGTCCGCAATCCCATCCGGTTGCCACGTTCGGAAACACCAGTTCACGACAGCCGAGTCCAGCAAAGCGAGAATCTCCCGCGCCCACCTCTGACGTCGACGTCAAGACCCAACAAAGAACAGAACACAAAGAAAACTCACGAATGGAGAATACAAAGAAAGACTATGAACAATGACCACGAACGAAGATCGAGAACGAAGACTGCCAAGGGGGACCACGACGATAGCGAAGACAACACGGTTCCTGTCACACATACCGAGAAAAAGAATCCCGCCGCAATGCTTTACTGTCACCACTACTTCCTGGGACTCGCTCCCAAGATATAAAAACTCTACATCCATGTTATTTCTACACGATCTGCATCCACAACACTCTCGACCCTCCTTTCTCCCCCTCCCGCTTTTCTATCTCCCATAAGCTCTTCCTCCACTGAAGCCAACGGCGCCTCGGCTGCTTGCCGCGCTCTCGTGGCTCGCTTCTTGGCCGCACACCTTCTTGTCTTCTGGATCTGCCTCTCATGTCTTTGCAATGCATCGGCTTATAATGGTTCCTTGGGGATGCCATCAGACGTTTGAATTGCGCACATCACCGCAGGCTGTTGGGCAACATGTTTGGCACTCGCTTCGCCTGTACCCGGTTGAACAGGGTGTGTTTGTGGTGTAGGGAGGGAGTATCGAGGATTGGGAGAGCCTGCTCGGCCTCCCTGGATGCCATCCTCGGTGAAGATTGCGCGGGTTGTGTAATCCATTACGCATGACAACGTGATTTAGTCCCAGATCATCTGCCTCCGCCTGGCAGATCTCCTCTGTCTCGTTCCTTTGCGCGACGGCATATTGAGTGGTTGTGATCGTCGGCTGTTGGGCACAGCCAAAAGATCGTAATCTTGGCCTTTTGAGACCTCTTCGAGCCCATCAGGCGTTTCCTGCCGGTCGGATTGGGGTTGGCGTTCTTGCTAAGTTGCAGCTGCGCAAGGGATATCGGAAGTTGGTGGACCCCCGGGTGGAACTCCGGATAGGGCTTGGGTTCAGGGTAGGGTGCGGTTCTCCTGCGGTAGCCAGACATTTTGAAGTCGGGTGGTGTTCGGCGAAGGGATTGTGGTCGCAAGCTGTAATACGTGTTGATGGTGTTGGCGCATTTGGAGTTCCTTGAGAGATATGGACTAGATAGGTATGGTGGGCGTGGATTTCTGGGTGCCACTCGGGGTAGGTAGGGACCGTAGGGTATGCTCTCCTGCGTTGGATAGCCATGGTGACGGTGGGTTGTTGTTTTTGTTGTTCGAAAGGTCGAAAGTGATGTTGGTGGACTTGGAGTACCTCTCTACCTAGGTATGTGATGACCGCGTAGTCACTTTGGTTTTGTTGACGTTCACGATTATGAGTACAGGACGGAAAAGAAGACCGCTGCGGTTTAGGAATAGATCCATCGGAACCTGCCGTCGTTGTCTGGGTTCTTTCTTTTACCTCGCCCCTCGAGAAGAACAGGAACGATGCACGTGAGAGTGGCTGGCTGTTGTGGGTTGTGAATTGGAAGGGGGAGAATTCGTCAAGAGGTGGTACCTGCGCGGGCTATATATGAATGGAAGTACTAAGAACTAGCCGTACACCTTGCGCTTCAAGTTAATCCCCAGTGCTGTCACAGCACTTCATGAAGCGTTGGGTGCGTCGAGGTATGTATCACTCCACCTGTTGACACCTATCTTCCACGCATCTCGTGGAACAATAATGAAAGAGATGGAATATTGGAGGCACGAACAACTGAATCGGGATCGGTCAAGTAACTACCATCCATTCATGGAAGCCTTTCTCGTCAAGTCGTCATATGACAGTGTTGGGCTGTTCGTTTTGCTTGGTTTTCACCACGCACGCAAAGATGTTGGTAGTTGTTTTCTCGTTAAACGTCCACGTTTGTGACAGCCCTGACATGGGAGGTTATTGGATGCATCCATTCCATGTGAAGGCAAATTGTCAAACACTACCTCTAAAACCCTTTCGTGATGAAGCAATGCTTGCCAGGAGATCGGTGTGGAGGCTGGCTCGCTTAACCTAGAGGTACCCAACGTTTGCTAAATACAGTGATGTTCCACCCTGTGATCACTTCATGTCGTCGTATCTGCATATGACATATGATGGTAAACCTAGCCTCCAAATGCGAATGCTAGATTTGCTTAGTCTGGCAGCAATAATTAAGCTCGCGTCGTAAGGAAGACAGAGTGATCACATTGTTCGACCGGCAAGGTTGAATATTACGGCGGCGTCACGTTAATTACCAAAGTTTCCGTAACAATCCACCAATGACACTCGGCCTGAACAACCGCTTCTCAGGGGACTGCAAATTGAAATTCTAATAGCCATGTCGTGAAATCGCCCGAAAGTAGTATATGGGCACTTACAGTCTACCTTTTTGTTTCCTGGACAGGTGAAGTGGCAGCTCTGAGACAAGTTCCGATGGTCCGTGATGCGCCTCTGATCGTTCCTTCTTGAACACGAAAACATATCGAACCAGGCAAGTGCTATCACGGTTCAAGAAAACCAGTTATGGGGTTTCCAACGGGCCTGAATGCCTTGTGAAAGCCGCGGCTGCTGAACAGAGACAAAAAGACTAATAACACATGCAACTCCGTTACTCGACACATACAACTCCAACACCAAAGGCACCAACGACAACAGCTCAATCATACATCGCTACATTCGCAGCGTTGACATGGACATGGAGGCTATGGAAAACGATAGGATGACTATCCAACGGAGGTAAAGACGAATTCTCGTTTGCCCAAAACCGGCAATCTACTATGACTTGCTCCTTCGTAAGCATGCTTCCACTCTCCCAGCCTCGCCCGGGACAAAAAAGGAACCTAGACTCAGCAACAGGTTTTCAGCAGCAGATTAACAAAACACCTAGGAATTTTGAAGACTACCGAACGGCTGTAAGAATAGACCAAACACGTCACGGTCAGTACATTACACCTTAGGTATACTCTTATTACGCATCCAAGCGTCATTCTCATACCTGTGAATTTAATTTCTAGGCAGTTCTTAGATGTAAGTATCCCTAAAGGATTCTAGCCGATGTGTTTTCGAGTTATCGTAATCCCTCTCACAGTTTTGTAACCGCCCAAGAATTGGTAGTGCGGCCCGCACACAGTCCATGTTTTTTTGTCCCGGGCGAGCCGCTTCTGTAACCGGTTCTCCCTGCCTCGAACCCAATCAATCTTTGTGTCGCGGTATGCTCGCACCCTTTCGGTAAGGTATTCGTGGTAATGACGAATGTTTCGACCATGTGTTTGGTCTGCGTGGCCGCTTGTTAGCACTCGGCGCAAAGAGCAAAGAAACGTTCGTATGTGTCATTCTCCTAAAGCATAAAAGACCATCCTCTTCCAAATTCAAAACCGTCCGTTTTTCCCCCTGACTTCATCACCTCTCGGAACAAGTAAACAAGACATCAACTCTACCAACGCATATTCCCATCTTCTACCACGTCAAGACAGATCCCGACAACAACATGTCACGGAGAGTCGAAGACTACCCTGACTGGGATCCCGAGATCCATGATCTTCCCACCGCTTCAAACGACTACTTCACCTTTACGCACCCGCACTCTGCGCACCAGGCTAGAGAGAGCGGATACCGGTACGCCTTCAGGAAAGAGATGAACTCTAACAGCCCAGGAGGCAAGGTCAGAATCGATTGGATAACTTGGCCCTTACCCGCAGTCACCGAGATCCGCAGATTCGACTGCGAGGAAATCTGTCGCGAGCAGGCCGATCGGTTCAACCTCAAATACGTGATGATCCGCCAGGGTCCTCACATCACCCGAAATGTCAACACCAATGGCATCCCTACCATGGTCATGAATCCCAACACCAGGCGCCTGGTTCGCAGGCAGCAGCCTGCCGATTGGCACATGACCGTTCTCATGGGCCACAACATCAACGAGCTGCTAATTTCGGGCCATATCTATGTCACCTGGGACGGGAACAGCGATAGCCACATCACCCTCATGATGGATCCCAAGAACGAGAGGAAGCACCTTGTTGGCACCGAGCCTGCGGTGGCTCTCCAGTACTGGGGCATGGTCAGGGGGGATGTTCCCCCCTTGAAGGCGTTGCAGTAGTTGAGCCAGCTTTTGTCCTCTTCTCTTCACATGGTCAGTACCTCTACCGCTACCCCATACTCGAAGCCAGGCCCATCTAACTAGCAACAGCATAGCGTTGCGCTTGTTTTCTCTTCACAACGACAGAAGCAGGTTGCTCTTGGCTTTGGCTTCGGAGTTCGGCCCGGGAATGGATCAGCAGGGGTTAAGCGACATTTTGACGACGAGACTTGGAGGAAATAACCAGTTCAGTTAGAAGACTAGGAAATTTTCGATTCAGCCACAATTACTCTACTTGGAGTTTTTATTAGAAGAGATTACAGGTTGATACCAAGAGTTAGGGATTGTTTCAGGGACAGGTTTCGTCGGAAATACAATATCCTTCAAACTTGCACACGTGTTCTCTTTTACCTGAAGTGATGTTAATCTCATCGTGATACCTATGCAAGTGAGAGTCATCCGTGTTGTACTTCAGATGCGTGCCCCCCTAAATGGATGAACACCATGTGGTGGTTCCAGCGGCGTAACTACCTTAACCTCGTCCAGGACAAATTAACGTAGACTGCAGCCGGGCCAGACCACCAAAACCATGACATCGCCGTAAACACCAAGACGGTTTTCATTCCTCTTATGACTTTTATTCCTTTTATTCGTCCTCATGGTCCCTCATAGTCCCCAATAGCTGTTTACAGCCCTACAATATCGTTGGTGTCTTGTCAATTTGCCGTTGACATCGTGCTCTGGAGTCCACGTTTTTTTGTCCTGGGCGAGAGCGGGAAACCCTGAGTCGCAACAACAAAGCATTGTTTGGGAGACAATGCGTGGAAAGAAAACAAGAATTGTTTTCCAAACAGTGATTGTCTCCCAAGCCCCCGGAAGTCAAAATTATAGGGGGTATAACCTTCTATACTTTAGTAGGCTGAAGACCACTAAGTTGAAGGCGAGTATTGGATATTGAAGGCCGGCTTTTGGTCCCGGAATAGCTTCAAAAAGTTGGTCACGAACAGGAATCGAATAAGGGTCACGAATGAAAATGAAGAACTATTTCAATAACCACTTGGTCACTGAGCTATTTAGTTGTTTCTGGAAGAAATGGCTGGTTCTTTCCGTTAATAAAGGGGATGTAGAAGGTTTGGGGGGGGGGGGGAAGGACTTTGGGACTTTCAAATTTCGGACCCGACCCAGCTCCACTATATTACAGCGCTTATTCCCTGAGAAACATTGATTGTCTGAGAAACAAGCCATGTCACGAAACGCATTTTCCCACTACGGTGGCCTTGAGCAAGGCCGAACATTCATCACCGCCATTGTTCACGGTCCAGTCCCGGCTCGAGGCCAAAACATGCCTTCAGGTTGCATAGCAGTCAACCTGAAAGAAAAACAGCAGCCAAAGCTTGGATGGAAATAACTTGATGGATGAATGTGGGTGAAGACACAATGGCTTTCTTGTTCACGGCCCGTGTCAGGCGGCACAAGTCCTTTCGGAGTGAATGCACCGACCAGTCCGTCTGGACAAAGGTGAATGACCCCCACACTCGTGTATCAGACGGCTGAGTCGACATGGAGTGAACCATGAGAATGGCCAATTCACCTGGATTCTGCCGTGGACCTTGACCGTCTCCAATGTTTGGTAGAGGTATGTTTGCTTGTTCTCTCCAATCTCCAGCCGTGGCCAGCTGTAATTTGGCAGTCTGGTTGTTACCCGAACGGCAACCGTGAATTGTTACACCTTCCGTGTTCAACAAATGCATTGCCTTTTCACACCGCGAACCACTCAGGCGGCAATATCCCCAGTCGCTGTGACGACCCCAGTGGTCAAGCTTATAAGAGCCACGCACCTCCAATTCTTTCATTTTGGCCCGCCCAAATCTTGCCTCTGTAGGTCAACTCAACTTGGGAAAAAAAATTCCACCTCTGCGTCACCGCCATCGACCATCGTCACTGACCAAACCAAGAAGGACCCCGCGACACGCCCCAATATATCTTGCAAAACCTCAACACCATGAGCCTTCCCAACGGTCATCCCCCCGCCCATGCCGGCGATGACGAGGAAGAATTCCTGTACGACGTGGAAGATGGCTTCTGGGATTGTGCTGAGCCATTAGAGAACTACAAACCCGGCGGTCTCCATCCCATCATCCTCGGCGATCGACTCGGGGACAACGGCCGCTTCCGTGTGGTACACAAACTGGGCCATGGCGGCTACGGCACTGTCTGGCTGTGCCAGGACACACTCTCCTCAACCCCCAAGTGGAGAGCAGTGAAGGTCATGTCCGCCAACGAGTCGAAACCCGACTGCGCTGAGCTCCGCGCCGAGCTCCGCGCCATGGAAGCCTTCCGCGACATCAACTGCTCCACCATCGAGAACGACTTCAACATCTCCGCCCCCCTTGAGCACTTCTGGATTGAGGGCCCCAACGGCCGCCACCTCGCCCTCGTCTTCGTGCTCTGCGCCAACACGACCAATTATATGTTCAGCATCCACGGCCACAACCGCGCGCTGATCAAGGACCTCTGCTTCCAGCTCGCCAAATCTCTCGAACTCATCCACTCTCGCGGCCTCTGCCACGGCGACTTCCGACCCGACAACATCCTCGTCCGCCTCTGCGATGGCGTCGACTCCCTCCCCGAAGAAACCCTCCTCAAATCCTTTCACGACGACGGCAAACTCGACACCGTCCGCATTATCTCCCTCGAAGACGAAAAGCCCATCACCCGAGCCTCGGCGCCCTCCGTTCCTGAACAGCTCGTCGCCCGCGCAACCATCGGCTTTCACAGCGGCGTCTGTGCCGCTTCCCTCGCCGTCACCGACTTTGGTGTGTCTTACTCCCCTCTCGACCCGCCCAAGGAGGGCGCAACAGGTATTCCCTTGGAATATGCCTCTCCCGAGGAGCGATTCCGGCAGCGGGCACTCCTCGGCCCTGCCTCGGACATCTGGGCGCTGGGTTGCTGCATCCTCAACCTCGCGCTGGACTTCACCCCTTTCGCTCACGTAGAGGAAGGCGACGATGACGATGTGCATGCCGCCAAGATGGAGGATCTGATGGGACCAATGCCGGAGCCATTTAGGGCTGTGTACAAGGAGGAGCACAAGGAGGAGCCAAAGTGGAGGTGTTTCAACGCGGACGTCGCCAATTCAGACGAGGCCCAGGATGGAGAGCTGAAGCCCATCACTGAGATACCGCCAATACGCCCAAAGGAGGTAATACAAGAGATGAACAAGAAGGAGGCTGCCGAGAGGGCGGAAAAGGCCAAGAGGGGCAAGCGCGTGATGCGCCCCGGCCAGGAAAATCTCATGCGGCGGATGATGGCCGGGTCTGGCTTTTCGCTCACAAAAGAGGAGATTGAGGGGATGACGAGGCAATGGGAGCAGTGGCAGCAGCAGAACAAAGGCAAGAGTGTTGGACAACAGCAACTGCCCTTTAATGAAGAGGTAAGGAAGGGTGTGCGCCCCGACTATGACCTCTGTGTCCGCTTCAGGCCGGACGAGAAGGAGGTGGACGAGCTGTTTGATCTTGTCATGTCTATCTTCAAGTGGCATCCCAAGGACAGGGCGACAATTGAGCAGGTGCTGAATCATCCGTGGTTCGAGGGACGGAATCGGAATGCTGCAAAGGTGCCATCCCCAGTTATCATCAAGAAGAGCGTGGTGGATGAGGCCGTCGAGAGCGTCAAGTCGTACCTTCAAGTCAACCTCACCAGCCGCTGGGCTCAGGGACTCCCTTAGGAGAGGAATTCCCGGGTCATGGCTGTTGGCGTGGGCTCTTTGGCAGGCTTGGCGTCCATGATTGGACTTTGGAGGCTGATGAGAAGTGGAAAGGTTTGGAAGGCAGCGTCAAGGATTGCGAGCTTCTTTCCGGCATTCTTTGCGTTGGTGGTGCCGGAGACGTTGAAGACCAACTTGGGTTGGGGTCTTACGGGTGTATTTGGACCCGGGGCTGGTGCGGTAGTGGGAGGCTTGTGAGAGTGTTGGTGATTGTACTGCGTAGAGGCAGGATGAGAGCTGGTTGCTGAGCATCAGACTGAACATGGAAGAGCAGGACCAAGCGAGAGAGGTAGCACAAAGCAGAGACAAAATACATAATACATAAAACATAAGACAACCGTTTAACGTGAAACATGAAATGTAACCCTATATCTTATAGTACATTCCGTGATCTGAATAGAACACACCTCACCGTCCACACACATCCTCCGTTAGCTCCAGATCATACATACACAACGGTTTACCAGTGCCAAGTCAGATATTCGACAAGGAAACCGAAACCTCCTTCCCCGTATAAACTTCCCACCAGCACCATCCTCTTAAATCTTATCTTTCAGTCTCTCACGAATTATTCTCCTCATAATCATCCCTCTGTGTCCCCTCAGCACTTGAAGTCATGCCAGGTGATGATGACGGTGCCTTCCTCCTCCCTGATTGTTGACTGACCGGAGTCGACGGCGGCGCGTGGCGGCTTTGGAGAACTTCTACGTCAAATCTTCCAGCTTAGAGGTACCAAGCGGTGCGCGTCCTACAATTATTGCTGTTGACCATTCCGAGATTACTAATACTGGCCGGGGCAAAGCCGTTGACCATTCCGTGGTTGTTGGCCGGGCGCTCATCGCACTTCGTCCAACATTGGTGATGGAGCTGGATGATGAGACCTCGTGGTTATTGGTCCTAATCTTCTCCTCGGCGGTGAATTGAGGAGATGCCCCTCTCATGGTGTCCCTAGGACGAAAAGAGGCACTGGGCACTTGGCTCGGCGCTACGTTGAAGTAGCGCAGCGCGTTTGCGGGAGCTGGGGGTTTCGGGGTTCAGCGCCGGGAGGAGTATATGTAACCTGGGCGCTGCGGCGCCACATCGGGGCGACTAAAGCTCAGCTGGGGACGAGGAGGGGGTGTCTTTGAGCGCTCGGAGATGGCGCTGAGCAGGAATAATGTACCTACCTGTAGGCATTGGCGCACAAGTTGGAGGATGATTGAATGGTTCATGTTGCTAAGGTAGCCTCGGCGGTGGACCACACACTCTTGGGACACCGGACCCATCTTCCAGCGCTGTACTCAACTGGCTGAAGTAAGAGGAAGCCCATTACAAAAGTCCCGTTCCAGTCTAGGGCCGTGCTGATGGGGTTGTTGTTGCCAATGGGGTAGTTGGTGCTGATGGGGTAGTTGGTGCTGATGGGGTAGTTGGTGCTGATGGGGTAGTTGGTAGGTACTGTTCGCCGGGCCTCGGGAACTCTCTTGTCCGGCATGAGGGGTCTGCCAGGTAGACGCAGTCGTAGTCGTCTTTGTCCTTGGTCTGCCAACTGCCTCATGTTACGCGTGGATAACACGATGCTTCCATCATCTGAGTTCTCTCTTGATGGTCATAGTGATGACCAGCCAGGCTAGGAAGAAAAGAAACTATTCTACTATACCGTATCAAACAAGAAGGAAAACAGAAATGAAAGATGAGCATAGAAGAAGACGAATTGAATAAGCCACGTAATACTAGAATAAATAACTGCTGGTAATACTTCTGGAAAACCGAACCAAATTCCTTGAACTAGAACCCGCAAAAATAGGAAATATTGAACACTATTCGCTCACAAAGTTTTCTTATAAATATTATTAGTCAACCACCACTCTTCCGAAGCGGGCGGCTCGCTAGGCTTAGGGTATTAACGCTTACTAGGGTCCCCCAAATACCTAAACATATTGCCAGTCATCTTCGTCCTTAGGTACTACCTGTAAGTTGAACTTTTTCAATATGAATATACCTACTATCCTTGCAAAAGGAACTCCTCACCTCGCTTGCCAGCCATACTATCTACCCACATACAACGTAATATATACCTAAGTCGGCGTCCATAATCACGTTTTAGGACCGACCAATCCAGCTGTTGGTAAACCTAACCACAGTTCCAAGCTCATCATGCTTGTTCTGCGTTTTGTGCGGGCCGAACTGAAAGCAGACAAAAAGGCGAACTCTAGAAGACGCCTCTCACGGCGACACATTATGGGTGTTGGTGTGTGAGCTACTACTTCTCGGAGATGGGTGGCTCACCGGGCCTTGGGTATTGGCGGCGTGAGGGATCCGCGAGGTACACGTAATCCCACTCTTTCTCGTCATCGCTGCCGGGCCTTTTATTGGACCTTCTCGATGTAGATGTGGTCTTGAAGGTATAGCTTCTCCCCACGTTGCCCATTCTTCTTGCCTGCATATAACGTAATATTCAGGTCGGCGTGAGTACCTAGATACCTGGTAGTCAAGTTCTGTTCTTGACCGGTTCGATTCCACACCCCCGTCAAAACGTTCTCCCGGGTGCAAACGGCGATCATTGTTTGGTGGTCAAGGACCGGCCCAGGCGCCACGCGTCCTGGCCGGGGATCTTGCCTTCCTTAGTTGTCTATGGACCAGTGGCAGGCATGATGGAGGCGTGACTGGTATTGAGGTTGTATCCGGTCGTTTCTGCGTGTGATAAAAAAAAAGGGAGACTTGGAAAACTTCAAGGTCGGGGCTACGTTGGGTTGCTTACTTGGCTGTTGGTTGTTGTTGTTAAAGATTGTAAGTGTCAAGAAATGGTAGTATATAAAGAGGGGATTGCAGATAGAAGAAGAGCCTGAGAGAGCAGATTCTCGCTCAAATCCTTACCGGGAAGCAGGCGACGTGATCCAAGCGACTCTGACACCCTTGATTCTTGCGCACGCGGCCTGTTCCAGATGGTGTTTGGGTCTGACTTGAAATTGAAACCCTGAGGGTTGAAAATGAGCTCGTCTGGGTGCGTTTCTCTGCCCAACTTCCTCCTCAGCATGATCGCTTTCTGTACGGTCTTGAGGTCGATCCCACAACCGGCCCAACGGTCGCCCGGATTATGCCTCCTGGTGTCGTCGGTACCTTATTCTTCTTGAGTGCGCGGCTCTAGCGCCAGGAGTCCTGGCCGGGCACCGTGCCCTTTTTGGTCCTCCAGGGATCTATAGGAGGCATTGTGTCGATAGAAGAGACCGAGGGACTCGTTGGGAGACGTGTGTGAGCTCCCAACCTGTTCGAGTAGACCATACAAGACATAGGTGGGTGGGTGTATCTCCTACTGGGACGTAGGTACTATTTCTTTGCTACTTAGGTTTGGTGATGGGGGAAATATGTAGAGATGAATGTACTGGTAGAAGAATAACAAGAGAAGACGTTTCGATGGAGTCTTTACCGGGAAGCGGAAAAGACGGGAGCTCTTAACTCCTGGGCGGCGAGAGTTGAAGTCCTCTCTTTACAAACAATTAGGACTTCTTAGCAGCGCCTCACTACTACGTGAAGTGGTAACCTTGGCGGCCGGCGCTTGTGCTGGTAAGTCTGCTTGGGAGCTGGCGGCTACACGTAAGAGAGGTAGGGGAGCCGCTTGGTTACCTGGGGCCTCTGCACGGTCCGAGGTAATTTGAGGTTCTGTCTGCCAGGGGCCATGCCAATATTTTCCTCGTCGGCATCGAAGGTACCTAGTTGGGCGCCTCTGAACAGCTCCGAGACGATAGGCTGTTGGATGCCGATGCCGGAGATGGGACCATTCTTGGTGACGTCGACACATTGTCCCTTCTCACTTTCCGCAAGGGTCTGTTTGGTGCAAAGCTCGCCCTGCAGAACAGTGATGAGGTCGGGATCGTTTGCTCCTCTCGATTGGTGGTTGACGTTGGCTTGGTATTCTTTGCACCCCCTCGTCTCCAATCGTCAGTTGACGGATGTTGTCGAGACCGGAACCTGTACCCGTTGTGGGGAGACACTCGATGCCCTATACCGGGGGTTCTTGAGGATGATGATCCTTGCCCTTGGTGTGCGGGCACACTTACATATGTCCAGCTTGTCGATGTTGTCGTCTGGTCTAGCACTCCGTAGCAAAATGATCAGAGTCAGAGTAACAACTATTGCCATCAGTAACCAACTGACAAGCCGATACACCATGGTTGCCCTCGAAAATGGTTGTTCGCGATATGATACACCTTCCCTGAGCAAGCTCATTGCCTAGCACAAGTAGAAAATAACAGGCAGAGTGCTCAACAACTAGGAGCAAATCGTCATATGAAGCAAAAGGACAAAACGACAGTAAACACACAGCGAAGGGAGACATTCAACATCCCATGGGACTAGAATGGCAAGAAAATAAAGGTCGGATAGAAGTGGGAGGGAATAAAGGGGGAGAAAAAAAAAAGCAAGTAAACAATCCCGAAATGCGCCACAGCATCGCCAACCACATCCTGCCAAACGCCAGCCCCCAAATACTTCCCCAGCTCCCCGGAAAGCCCCCGCCAATAAGGTGCCAACTAGTCCCCAAGCAGGATGATATGCGCCGTACTGCGCCAGGATGGTGGGTGATGCTCGGGAGTTTCACCCTAAAATCTCACCACGATGGCGTTTTGTGAAACCCCAGAAATTTTAGAAATATGTAGTGACCAGATAGGCAACTGAATCATTCAGCTCTGTGGGTTACTTAACCCCGAGGACAAGCACTTCCGCCACCACCACAATTAAGAGGAGGAACTTTCCTCGATCTTCTTCCTCCAACCTTACAATCACCCAATCAGTATCTCAGTCGAAGGAGAACCACCGTCAAAATGCGCCTCATAAACACCACCACCCTCACCCTCCAATCCTTCATGCTCCCCGTCTCCCTCCTCCCCGCCTACGCCATCCTCTCGCACACGTGGTATCCCTCCCCGGACGACGAAGTGACCTTTCAAGATTTCACCTCTCTCCCGCCTCACCAACTAGAAAAGAAAAAGGGATACGCCAAAATCAAGCAAACATGTCACCGCGCCAAAAAATCGGGGATAAAATGGGCTTGGGTCGACACGTGTTGTATTGATAAAACGTCGAGTGCGGAGCTGACGGAGGCGATTAATAGTATGTGGGCTTGGTACCGGGGGGCGACGGTTTGTTTTGCTTTTTTGGAGGATTTGGAGCCTGTTCCCAAGGGTACGGTAGGGCATGGGCATGGGCAGAATAGACACGGGCAGAATGCGCGAAACTCGCAGATTGCCCCTGGGGAGCAATGGTGGGAGGAGGATGGGGGGAGTAATGTTGGGAGTAACGTTTCTGCGGCTACCGGGTCGGGGACGGGGTCGGCGACATCGTCGCACTCCCAGGCCGGGAGGATGGACCATCTAAGCCATGATAAGAAGGTTTCGAGGTTCAAGACATGTCGCTGGTTTACGAGAGGATGGACGCTGCAAGAGCTCATTGCTCCCAGCCGCATGGGGTTCTACAACAGCAAGTGGGAGTTCGTCGGCGAGAAGTCCTCCTTGAAACAAGTGCTCGCTGAGATGACGCAAATCAGCGAGTCCGTCCTCGAGAACAGCGGCTTGCTCCCGACCATCCCCGTCGCGCAGCGCATGTCCTGGGCTTCTTCGCGGGTGACTACCCGCCCGGAGGATATGGCGTATTGTTTACTCGGTATCTTCGACGTGCAGATGCCGTTGCTGTACGGGGAGGGAGAAAAGGCGTTTGTACGGCTGCAGGAGGAAATCGTCAAGGAGACGAACGACTTTTCGCTTTTTGCGTGGAAGACCGAGAAAGGATCAGGGACGCAGCACCAAAAGCATTGGGGCATATTGGCGCCGAGTCCGAAAGAGTTCGCGACTTGTAGGGATATCGAAAACTGGGGAAACCCGTTGTATAACGCCGAGTGTCTGATTACAAGTAAAGGACTACGATTCACGCCGGCGCCGGGGGACGGGTTGAGGAGCGGCAGTTCCAGTTACGGGCTCAAGGGCACGTATATCCTTGATCTGGGGTGTTACCACAGGAGTGAGAAGGGCAGGGCTATCGGCGTGGTTTTGCAGCAGCATGGCTCGGATCTGTACTGTCGCGTGATGCCCGAGAGCTTGCCGATGTGGCCGACGGGACCGGAGCAACAGCCCGTGTTGCGCAAGAGCAGGTTGTTTTATATCACCAAGACGGTATCCCCCGTGGCGTCGACGATGCTGGGCTCGAGTCATCGGTGGGCGTTTGACCTGTCGCAGGTGTTCGCAGCGCTGGCCGAGATCAAGTTCGTTCCGCAGCAAAGCCAGTTCCAACCCGAGGAAAGCTGGGACGCGGAGCGCACGCTGTTCTTGAGTCAAGGGTCGAGAAACTTCCAATGTTGCGCGACATTCGTGACGACGAGGAAGAACGGGTTGGGGGCGCTGAGGATCTTGGTATGGTGCCACCTACATCTCGTTCCCGGCGGCGAGGGAGAGGCGCAGGCGGCGGTCAAGGTCGAATTCGATCCGCCCACCGAGGGGGAAACTGACGGCGACGGTTTTGTCAAATGTAAAGGGAAGGTCGCGAGGGATGCCTATGAGGGTCAGCCGGTATTCAGAGTCCTGATCGAGGCGACGACGAGCAAGTTCCGCGCGCTCCCGACCATGATGTTCTTTCGCGGTACCGACGACAAGATGGCGAGGAAGCACCAGATGTACCAGCAAGAAAAGGTAGCGGCGGCCGCGGTAGGAAGAGAAAGATATTTCAATTCGGCGGCGGCGAGTATGTCGAGCAGCACTGTGGGGAAGTAACCGTGGGTTTGTTTACTTGTAGAAGTTGAAGATGGAGTTGTTAGAGGGAAGAGAATGACCAAGGGACGACGGGAAGACGGGATGACCGGATGAGAGAGATGTAACATCGATTTAGTGGTAATTGTTAGTAAAACCCGCTGTTACACAACGGTTGGGCGGTACTTTATGACGAACCCCACCAGTCACACGTGATCTCCCTCCTCTTTCGCGGAACTCGCCAAAGCACTCCCACCAACACAACGCGAGCACCTGTAACGCGCTGTGGCCAGTGGGGTTCCCGTCTCTCCAACCCGGACCCCAGTCGATCCAACTTCCTCCCTGAGTTATCCTTTCGACAACAGCCAACTCTTCTTCTCGGCACCCCGGCCGTCCTCAATCCGCATTCTCATCTTCAAAACAATGTCACAATGCCACGACAAAACACCTTCACGGTGGTGCCCAACCCACTGGGCATGCAAGGCCTGATCTCGCGCGACGATGCCCCGACCAAGGCCATGACCTCCAAACAAGCCAAGAAGCTGTACAAACAAGCCACGAAGCAACCGAAACTCTCCAAAGCCGAGCAGCGTCGGTTGGAGTTGGAAGAGCAAGAACGAATCCGCAAAGAGCTCGACAAGCAAAAATCAGCCAACAAGGCGAGGCTTGCAAGGGAGAAAAAGAAAGCAAAAGAGTTGGCAGAGATACAAGCGCGGAAGAAGAAGGGTTTGCCGCTGGTGGATGTGCATCCAAGTCAGGATACGATTTCGAGGTTCGTAAGGGTTGGCGTGGTTAGTACGGCTACGAAGAGGGATTCGAGTGGGAATGTCAAGGGCAAGACTGCAGAGCAGCAAAGCCGGACTGTTTCTCCCGAGAGAGACGATTCGAACAAGGAGAACATTCTGCATGTTGGGGAAGACGCGGTTGAAAATCCGAGAAAGCGACCACGACTCGATGAGGAGAGCCCACCGAAGAGGCAAGATGCGGTCACGATACCCTGCAAGGAGAGCATATCGGAGGTGGAGGGCAAGAACAAGGGACCAAGGCCTCGAAACTACCCGAAGCAAGCTCCAGAAACTAGCCAGCTGAGATCGAGTGACGAGAACAACATGGCGCCGACGTCCCAGGACACACCCCAGGTGGAAGACAAGAGAGAGGGTGAACCGTCCGATAAGGCAAGCTCCCAATCGAAATTACAGGAGAGCCCAACCACGATCACCGACCACGAGAACATGCCACGGGCGGAGGACAGGACAGAGAGTACAACTCGGCGAAACTCACAACCACGACGGTCAGGCAAGGAAGGCTCCCAGTCGAACAGCAGGACGAGTACGAGTACGAGTACGATATCCAGCAAGGATAGGATACAGACTCCTGAAGAGGTTGTAATGGTCTTACCGAAACCAACAAGGCTACAGCCGGACAGGCATCTGGAGGATATGGGGTTAAGTCGACCGCAATCGGACGTGGAAGCCTTGCAACCGAAAGAACATGGTATTGCTCCTTCGAAGTCGGGGCCGGCTAGGAAGGTCGTTAAACAACCATTGCCGACTGGCATGCGACCAAGGCCTGCTATGGGGGAAACTGACGGGAATCGGTCCACTCCACCAAAGATGTCCAAGGAAACAGTGCCACTACAAGGCTATAAGAAGCCGGAGCTCTTAAACCAGGAGAACCAGCAGCAAATACCAAAGGACAACCCTCAACCGAAACCTAGAGTCTATACGCCGAAGCCTTCGGTGGCTGATGTAGCTGCGGAAGCGTCCAAATCATTTCCGTCCCCTCAACCCCATGTTGCCCCAATGCCGCCATCACCACGGCCCTCAGTGCCTTCTCGTCAGCCTGCTCAGCCTTGTGAGCCTCGTCAGCCTTCATATGCTGCGAGACTAAATCCTTCGGTACCCCAGCACCCGACCGGAGCTCCTGCAAACCCACCCAAGCTGTCGTCCACAACGGCTAATCCCAACAAGTTCGCTTCCCCATACAGACCTATGGGCCCACCAGCGTTTGTACCACAACGTTCCTCGCCTGGTCCACCAAGCTTTAAGCACCCTATGGCCAGACCTAGCACCAGGGGTATCCAGAAGCCGAAATTCCTTCCGAGGAACCACCTTCAAGCGCCGGCTTCGAGAGCGTCTCTCTCCAGCAATACCAGCAAGCCGGCAGCAGCCCAAAACGTCAGTACGCCCCCAACCAGCACACAGTTATTCGTCATGTCGCACCTCGACGACCTGCTACCGAGTCCATCCCAAGAGCTACGAGAGCTGCAAGAGAACATGGAATCCACGCGGCCCCCAGTCTTCAAACCTCGAACTGAACAGCGGCAAGTTCCTACGTCAACCCATAAGTCTCCTCTTGCTCCAGGATCGAGAAGATTCGCTCGACAGACGTCACATGTACAAATCGCACCTTCAAGACCTCGAATACAAGAAGTGACGCCTGTCGAGGATGACGTGTTCCCTTTTCTCTCCACCCAGGACCTGCTATTCTCGTCCCAGGACATACGAGAGCTGGAGAGCGACACTCCCAATAAGGTTGACAACCGAAAGGAGAGCTTTCAGCCTTCATTGAAGCCACCACCCAAGACCGCCTCTTCGTCGCCTTCGGTAATAAGTAATAAGGGACACGGTCCATCTCACACAGCGAGCACAACACCAGCCTCGAAACCCGTACCGGGGCTTGTCTCTGGGAAACAGCCTGAAGGAACACATCCTCCCTCGAACTCCAGCAACAGGGCCTCGGCGACTTCGACTCCCAGAGCAAGCCCGGCAATTGGAGACCAACAAGCAGAAATCCCAAATCCAAGTTTGCCAACAGCTGCCGCCAATCCTGCCGCTCCCAAACCGACACCTCCTCTCCGATCCCCATCACCCCAACGGTTCTTTGGCTCCAGTGGCGTAGGCATACAAATCCTGCTCGCCATGGCAGAGAGCGAAAAGACGCTAAGGGAGGACGAGGAACGACGGCAGGAAAAAGCGCGTCGGGAAAAGCTAGCCGAGGGGAGGCGCAAAAAAGCAGCGGAGGAAAAGGCCAAAAAGGTAGCGGAAGAGAAGCGCAAGCGGGAAGCAGGGGAGAGAGCAAAGGTGATGGAAAGACTAAGACGTCACGGTGAGGAGATTGCTCAGTTGAGGATTCCTTGGGCAAGGAGGGCAGAATCACCGGCCGTGGCACCGGAGCAGAGGCCTGCGACTCAGGCAAAGCTGCTGCCAGGGCAAAGTATTAAGCACCTCATTCCTTCGATTAGCAAGGTGAAGAGACCACCAGCGGGGTGGGTGCCGGCGCAAAGGCCTAGCATGGCGAAGCCGGTCATTCAAGCAGACCGTCCACAGCAACCGCCGCCGCAAAAGTCCAACATTCAGGTGCAACATCAGCCCGCACTAGCACCACAGGTAACCAGGACATGCTCAGCTCCCAAGCCAAAGTCCAGTATCCCAGGACAGTATCTTATTCCGCAGGTCTTGAAGGTCTCCCCTGCGCCATCACAAGAGACGGACTATGGGGATGAAGACCTGGATGGGCTAGGTGAGTTGGCAGGTATTGGCCTCACACAGTTCTTGGGGCCAGACAAGGATCTGTCTTGGCTTGATGACGATGATGATGATTTCTGATGCTGAAGAGGCGCGCAAACACTCGACCAATGTAACCGATGTTAGAAGGGACCGGCTCATCGTTATTGGGGCCCATTTACCCACTGTTTCTTTACCTATTTTACATAGCAGTACTGATTAGATACCCGACAAATGTCATTTTAAGTTTTTTTGTTCCAGGCTGGAGCAGGCGCGACGACCCAACTCGCATGCGACGCCGTGATAAGTGACATATGGAAAGAGCGATGCTCGGAGAGAGGAACATGGTTGTAATTTCTGGGCTTCTCATTCTGAGAACAACCTGGTTCTCACCCAAGCACTTTCAACAGCAATATCGATCGCCAGTTTGTTAGCGTCCGCAGCATCACATCACGGAATGCCAGGGGCAGCCACAGCGGGCATAACAGAGGCCAACGACGGCGCAAGGGGCCGATGTCCAAGCCACACTGCACCACCACAAACCACCCAAACCCACTACGCCGCTAGACCGTCCGCCAACTGTGTAACACCACTATGTGCCCCATCACCACACCACCACAATCCGGGGACCAACCGGCAATCATGTCCACACACCTGCAGATGCGAGACAAGACATGCAACGCGTCCCCGGCGTCCCGTAACTTCCACCCAATGAGCGCCGCTTGGTACCCAAACTCGGCCAAACTGACCCAGACTGACCCAAACATGGGCCAAACAGGAACCCAGACATCCCACCACTACGGCACCGCAGCGAGACACAAGCAGGCCGCCTGAGGACAGCCGTCTTGGATGAGGCAGACATGGCGACTTTTCGTCTTTGCACCATTCAGCACCATTCATCCGCCTCCACAAGCAAGTCGCCTTCGACGGTTGACATCCGGTGCGACGACCATCTTTACCTACTCCGACGACTCATAGCCAGAGCAACACACAAGGCAGTCAGTCATTCTCGTTAGCTGGCTGGACTGCTGGCTAGGCTAGGCGCTAGTCGGGTGCCTGACGCTTCTTGACGCTGCTGCATGCTTGTGTGGCATCTGCCCTGCGTTGCATCGTCCACTCCCAACTCTGCGGCTTCATGCCCAGTTTTTCGTCAAAGGCTTTGCAACGCTGGTCGAACTTTTTCCCAAATTGTTTCGAGTTTTTGCAGCGCTTAAAGTATTGTTGCTGTTGGTGTGCTTACAATCTCGCGTCGCGCCAACACGCTGCGCACCTTGACGGTTTCGCGCTACGCTACAGATACAGGGAGCTTGTGCGCTACACCAACCGCCAACGACCAAACAGCCCCGGACTCCTCACCTTGACATACCATCACTAGCGATCGCCGCGCCGGTCGGCAACCGTTAGCCGGGGTACTCCAAGCTTGTCAGTCCGACGACATCCAATACTTTGTCCTTCGCCATGAGGAGATCTGAGCGTCCTCGCCGTATCGACGATTCCCTTCGGTTCAACACCTACCACAGCGATCGCGACTTCCCATCGGGCCCTGCCACTGCCCCGCTCGGTTCGCCAAGGGAAACCCGAAGCCACGTCGGCAGGCTCGAGAGGGACCGCGACCGCGACCGAGAAAGGGATCGAGACCGCGAACGTCCGAAACCACGTCTTGTCGGGTCAGCTTCAACTATTTCATCGCATTACCCTTCTTCTCGTCGTCGGCAGGACAGTCTCGAGCATGTTCCCAGGCATGCGCGCACGCGATCGCTTTCAGTGCCCAGGTCTTTCTCCCCGCCACCATCCGATGATGAAACACCAGCACAGGACTCGGACGAGGAAAGGCGCAGGCTGAAAGCCAGGCATACGCTCAAGACAAAGACTCGAGAGCGAGAGCATTATCCTTCCGGATCCCACCACCGTCCGTCCCTTCAGTACTACAAGAACGATCGAGCGAGTTTATCAAGTCCTAGGCTAGCTGGTTGGCCAAGTGCCGGTTCAAGACCACCATCTAGGTCACCCGAGCCAGTTCGGCCTAAAAGAATGGACAGAGAGCTTAGGAGGGATCTGTTTGATCGTGCTTCGTTTCACCAGCTCAACGATGATCGGGACTCGCTGTTTTCTACGCCTTCGGAGCCGAACTTGCGGGCGAGGCTAAATATCGGCGTGGATGATGGCCATGTTGGACCGGGATTGGTGAGCCCGAGAAAGCCTAGTGCGCTAGCAAGGAGTACAAGTGGTACAGGGGCGTTTGAGTATGAAGGGAGACAAGGCGGGTTGAGTTTAAGGAAGCCGGATACCTCTTCCAGGGCTCCTAGTGTTGCGCCTTCGTAAGTGACGTTCGTTCAACTTGTGTTTCTCTTCTGTTGTCAGCCATGACGAGCAACCCCACGAACAACACCTAACAGGAACAGGTATCGACATCCTGCCCCGGAGAACGCCCAGTACGCAGAGGTCCGCGTCCTCATCCTGACCTGGGCCTTCCACGACCTGAAGGTCAGCGATAGCGACTCACATCCGTACATGTTCGGCCCCGGCAGCGAGTTTGTGTCCCTTGAAGAAGAGACGCGACGACTCCGGGATACCTTCGAATCTTATGGGTATACAGTAGACGACTGGTTGATTCCCATGCGAGATCCACTAAAAGCGATGTTGACCAAACTGGCGCAGTTTAGCAAATGGGCGAATGACGAGACGCTTTTGATTGTGTACTACCATGGACATGGAAGCTTGGATGAGAGAAGCGAGTTGGTCTTCAGCAGCCACGAACATCCGACAGATGCGCAGTGGGCGCAAACAGCTGCGGCAGAACTTTATGCTGCGATTTTGCACCAGGATGCGTGTACGCATCTTGGAAAGCCTACGACGCCTTATCATGAGTTGATGAAGAAGTAGTACGTCGTCCCTCGTCCATCGACCGTGATCACCGCTAACACCTTCAGTGAGCGCTACCGCCCAATCTCCAAAGTGAAATGGTCCGACATCCGATCCACCATCCTCGGTATTAACTCCGATCTCTTGCTCATTCTCGACTGTTGCGCTGCTGGCGGCGCCAATCTCGACATGGAACACTCTGACGCCACCGACACCTACCACACCGAAGGACCTAGCGGCAAGATGTACACCAAGCACCTCTTCGCAGCCTGCGGTTTCGAGTCCAGTACCAGTGACGACATGACCAGCGCCATGTGTGACGTTCTCGACGAATGGCCAGGCCCGGACGACGCTGGGTTGGAAACTAGTGGGATGTTGGTATCAAGTCACGGCGGTGGACCAAGCGGACATGGAGGGTACTCGGGCAAGTGGCTCACAACTCGGAAACTTCACCAAATCGTCGAATCGAAACTTCAGCGCGATGCCGCCATGACAGCAGTGGGTCTCAGAAGTGCCAGTCAACCGATCTTCAAGCAGTTACTACCCGTGGACTTGCCAGAGCGGTATATCACGCTGCCAAACTTGCAGGGGAGACGAAGCTCAAGTCGAAACCAGAGCCGCGGACGGAACCGGTCTTCTCATCACAGTCAGGCTGCGAGTACCGCGGATCATGATACCATTGTCGGCAGCGCCATGAACGGAGGAGTAGAGTACGGGATCGACGAGGGGATCCCTGGGAGTGCAACGCAAGTCGGTCTAGGAACAGCGAGGAGTCGAAGCCGGTTTTCTGCGAGGGACCTGAGTCTGGGAAGGATATCAACTCGGGCAGAGAGAGATCGGGAGAGTGGATTGAGAGAGCGGGATGGGAGTGTACGGGATAGCGGAAGGGACAGAGGGGGGAGTATCAGAGAGCGTGATAGGGAGAGGGACAGAGAGAGGGATCGGGAGGAAAGAGACGAGGGTTGGGATGTGGTTAGCATGCGAGAGGGGTTGAGGGAGCGGGACGGGAGTGTGAGGGAGAGTGGGAGGGATCGGGATCGTGAGAGGGAGAGGGGGAGGGACTGGCAATGATGATACGAGGGGACGCGACCCTGATTGGATGTGGTAATGATGTTATGAAGGCTCGGGGTTCGAAACGAAACATGGTGATATCGGGTTATATGGGTTACTGGACACTGGTGGGCAAATTAGAGCGGGTGCGGCCATGATGGTAACGATGTGCTTCCTTGTAGGCTGGATAAAACCTTGGATATTCTTGGGGAGTGGGAGTTTCGGGTTAGCCATGTCGTTTTTTCGGGTTTTCATGTTGTTGGTTTTTTTAGGTTCAATATGCAAAATTGTTCAATGTGTTAGCAAATCGTCTTCTTTCTTTCGTCTACTCGTCCCTTCAGATCAAATATAGCAAGTATACCTAAATAACTATAATATGCAACATTTTGACACACATGAACTGAACCCATTCGAACCATCGGTCTCAAAACCACTACCACGACGCAAAAAGAAAAGGAAGCGAGTCCTCCAAATATGTGTGCAGGGGCTCTTGAGAAAAATGTCAAAAAGAACAAACTCAAACTCCCTCGGTAAGGATCGAACTTACAGCCTCCAGATTAACAGTCTGACGCGCTAGCCAATTGCGCCACGAGGGATTTGAAATGCTGAAAGTTTCCAGCTGTTTTTGTTGAAGATGGGTGTCGGATGAGGCATTTATCAAGGTGCATTGAGAGAGATTGGGATCGGGAAATCGCGATGGAGTGGAGGGCAGGGCTTGGCGCTGGTGGGGTGGATCGCCCCGATGCAACTTCATCGTTCACGAACATAAACAGGAGGGTTACCTCCCGTGCTGACTGGTTCAAGGGGTCTTGATTTCATTGCTGAGAATACCTACCTTATTTGTTATAGCTTTCGAGGTGTGGTGCTAAGGTAGGTGAAGAATTGGGATGTGGAAGTGAATATATAGGTAGGTAAGTAGGTACCTAGGCACCTAGGTAAAGAAACAGGACACTGCACGAATGCAACTGCTGCATGATAGCGCTGCACTGCCGAGTACCTAATGAAAGGTGGGTTAAAACCGGTTAGAAAGTGGACCACAAGACGACAGACGACATGTCTTTTACAGAAGGGGATACTGGTTGGACACTCGGCGATTTCCTGATCATTATTAGCCTGTTTCCAATTCGACAAAGGGTATAACTTTCTCGGACGGCCGAAGCGGCTTTGTACGGTGGGTTTACCTAATTGACATTACCTAACTAACTGTGGAGAGGAGAGGAGAGGCATGACGGTTTGAATGGAGAGGGAGAAATCTTCATGCTCACGATTTGCGAAGTTCCAAAGTCACGGTATCACCGAAGTCACGCGCGCTGGACACTGATCATCATCATGTTTATGCCTCTCTATTAGTTAAGGCTATCTGAATGCGAACTCAAAGAAAGCAAAAGAACAATCCGCTCCTGTCCTGCCCTGCCGATCCATAACTCCTGATATGCCCTACTCCTCCTACAATGCTGCGAAATGGACCGTGAACTCCCAATGCTATGCCATTTCCCTACCAATACCATGCCTCCTGAATGCTGAGCCGTGGCCGCTGTTGACCTGCCCTTGTCCGTGTGCCGAACGCCGAAGAATGCTGCGCCTAATGAACCAAACCAAGCGCCAAACAACTTGCTCCGTCTTATGTTCCCCTTGGATGACTTGGGGTAACATGCCACTTCCTCCATCACCCATCTAGTATCTCTCCTATGCCTTGATAGGAGGATTGACTAACTCGAGACCACGGCAGAAATTTTTCTGTCATGCCATGCCATGCCAAATGAGAAAAAAAAGAGAAAAGGGGGAGAAGGTAGGGGAAGGACCAGGGGTAAAAGCAATGCTTGATATTGAAAACGGGAAGATGACTGCCGAATACTATGCTGAGTGCTGCTGTAGTGGGCGTCCAAGTTCCTTGACCTAGATGCCCAAGGCCAAAGAGAAAGGAATGCCGCAGACTGTGGCTTAGGAAGATTTCTTTTTAGTGTTGGAGGTATAATACCATTCCTCAGAGGCCGGCGTTTCGCCGGGCTCGGGATACTTCCTCATCGAAGGGTCTGCCAAGTAGACATAGTCGAAGTCGCCACAGCGCGAGTCTGGGTGCTGTCGTTTCTCAAGGTATATATGACCTTGCAGGTAGAGTTCCTCTTCCCCTTTCTCCCCCTTCTTGCCTGCGTGCAAAGTAATATGGAGGTCGGCTGGATTGGTATCGTTATACGGTCGACCGGTGCGCCTACTGGTCTTCCGAATAACGTTCCCGAGCTGGTCATGCTTGTTTTGTCTGTGATGGGGGCCGGCGCGTACGACCGCATAGTCGAGATCAGGGCGAAGCTCGCGAAGCCGCTCCCTAATGATGCTCTGGACCTGGCTGAATTGGACAGCTTGGGTACCTTTGAAGGTATCCAGGGGGTTTTGGAGCCAGACAATGTTGGGGTCCAGCTCGAAATGCAATTCTGAGGATTGAAAATGAGGGTGTCGAGGTCCGTGTCTATAGGCAGGTTCTTCTTCACAATGAGATCATCCTGAATGGACTTCAAGTTAACTCCTTTACCGGTCCAATCGTCGCCTATCTTATGCCTCCTGGGGTCGGTAGAGGTATCGGTCTTCGGCGCGGGGCTCTGGTGCACTGCGTCCTCGCCCGGGAAATTGTCGTTCTCAGTTCTCCGCTGATCAGTGGCAGGCATGACGGAGGCAAGAGTGGTGCTGAGGAAAATTTATGTCTGCCGGTGGGTTTGTCGTCCCCTCTCCTTGTGATCAAAAGGTAAGATTGGCAAGACTTTGAAGTCGAGGTTAGCTTCGATTGTTTACTCGCTTTGGTAATTGTCAAGATTGAGAGTGCTTCAAAGTCGCGCTTCTGTTGAGTCGCTTCTGCTGGTGATGGAAAGGTTAGACTGGCAAGACTTCGAGATCGATCCTAGGTAGGTTGGGTTGCTTACATCGCTTTTGCTTGTTGTCACTGAAGGTTGAAAGTGCCTGAAGGTGGATGTGACTTTGGGTCGCTTTCGGTGGTTCTTGGACAGTGGTGTCTGGGAGACAGAAAGTGGTCGGAGAAAAGAGGAGAGGCATCGTAGGAGGATGCATTTTATCTACTAGAGGAAATTGAATGTTTGGACCTTGGGACCTGTGAGTCAGTTCAATTGGATTGACGGAGTGACTACCTCTAGGTAGCTTGTGGATGGCAAATTCAGAATGCAAACGTGGGTGTTGCTCAGGTAATAGATCTGATATTGACAAACAGGACCTCAGAGTGGTTGACTCACCTAGATTTTTGGATTGAATCGTCTGGTGCAAATGCTGGGCGAGTTGAAGTCAACCTTGGGGTCAGTCAGATAACAAACCTGAGCTTGACTTATGGACGTCAGTACCGTACTGGGAAGATGTACCCCCTGACATCGGATGTTGTGCCTAGGATTGGATGTAAATAAAATATTGGATTAGACTAAGACTTCCAATGTTGAAAAAACTTCTAATGTTGAACGCCCTACAAGTAAAAGGAAAGTCCAGTACCTATCTTCCAATTTTCAGAAGGCCGAGGGCCTTGGAATTAGAAGGTCTAGGTACTTCACTTAGGTCTACCTCTTCTACTTCGAAATTCAAAAAGTTGGTCACAAAGAGGAATCGAACAAGGGTTACGAGTACGAATGAAAATGAAGAACTATTGTATTAACCGCTTGGCCACTGAGCCAAATGGTTGTTTTTGATACTGAGGTTGGTTTTTTCTGTTTATAAAGGGGAAGTGGGATGTTTGGGGAAGGAAGGATTTTGAGACTGAGAAAATTCCGAGTTTCGGACCCGACCCAGGTCTAAGTACAATGCCCTAAATTATAGCGCCTTTAACTTTGGAAGTTTTTTTAACATTAGAAGTTAAGGAGGTACCTCCTAAATATTGGATGTTACAAAACGCTTTTTTCTGCTATAGTACTCAAAAACTCCGCTATAGTAAATAATAGTTCAAAGGACTAATAAAATAGATAGTAATTTATTTTTAGGAAGTAATAGGGAAGAGACTAGTAAAGCTTCCTAATTTATATAATCCAACTTCTATTTATAGGGTTTATATTCAAATAAGAATAAACGATACGGTCGTAATAATAATATATAGATATAGTACACAGAGATAATCCGCGTAGAAGGAGATATTACCCAGGGTCTGCGCTCTGGTGATGTTATATAAAGTTATACGACCAACTCCCGCATACGGTAACCGTCTGGTACAAAAAACAAATGCAGGTAGTTTGACTTATGTCAAGCTGTATGCCTCTGGACGATTCCTCATGTTTCGTATCTTTGGAATTCCTACCTTAGCACCGTTTCTAGCGGATCATGCAGAGAGACTCAAGTTGGGCATGATGTATAATCGCAGAAATATGAGAAGAAAGCTGAATGATACTGGACTGCTCCGATTAGATTTATGACGTGATAAGATCACGCTGGCGATGGACAGGAAGAAGTGACGGACATAATTTCGGCCGAAGGTTTGAACGTTCCTGCCTCCCGAGGTTTGACAAAGGCTTGACTTGGGATGGTACGTACCTCCCTGAGCCTCTCTCCCGCCATAGTGTGCAGACTGCCGCACAGGACCCGGACCTCATCGCCGTCAACCCGCGGCCCCGGCATGCCCACCAAACGGTTTGCTTCCCGGCAAGCCACGGCACGGCATATTCTTTGTCCATGAGACGTACTCGGCGGGCAGTGTCACTTTTTTACATGTAGCTAGGCAGTGTACCCGCGTAACTCTCTTGTCCGTGAACAAGCATAAAACCATGGGACGAACAACAAATGTGGCCCGTGAATGTCGAGACTATTCATGAGACGTACTCGGCGGGCAATATCACTTTTCTAGCTGGGCAGTGTACCCGAGTACTTATAGCTCTTTTGCTCGTGAACAAGCACAAAACCTCGGGACAAACAACACAAGTAGCCCGTGATTATTAAGACTGTTCCTTGCAATTAATCCTTTTTAGGTCGCTCCACCAAGGGTTCAACCAATGTGGCCCGTAAATATTAAGACTATTCACTTACAATTGATCCTGTTCAGGTCTCCACCATCGCAGCTGCCGACAGCGAACTGTTTACTATTTAGGCAAGTTTTTCGTCCCAGCCAATTTCGACCACTTCCTCTCTCCTGCATCTCCTACCGAACTGATAGTCACGCACACCATCATCACAGGTACACACCTCAACCATCATCAAAAACCATCGACGACATGTCTCAACCCGCCCCCTCGAGCCCCCTTCCTGGCGCTCCATCGCCCACAAAGAATAACAACCCCTCCTCCATCGCCGTCCCCTGTCCACAAGAAGACCATGTCAAGGTGGAAGACGAAGCCCAAGAACATGTCGACGACGACGCCAAGTCTGACTCATCAAAACCCGAATCCTTCGACATACACGACTACGAGGTTACTAGTCCCATTGAATCTCTGGACGACTATGGCCCCGGCGGCTTCCACCCCGTTCACATAGGCGACACCCTCGGTCCCCTCTCTGATCCTTCCCGCTTTCGTGTCCTCCACAAGCTCGGTCGCGGCGGCTTCGGCACCGTCTGGCTCTGTCGCGATATCAGAGATGGCAAACCCAAAGCACTCAAGATTCTTTCGGGCGGTGCATCGGAAGAGGCTGCCAGAGAGTGCCCTGACTTGAAAGCCCTACAACTTCTTACCCAGTCCTCCCCCCAAGCTTCCCAAGCGCCACAGACTGCCGAAGACCTTCTCCGAAATCACCACATCGCTTTACCGACAGAATACTTCTGGCTCCCTTACCAACCCAACGGCACGCACCTCTGTTTCATCACTCCCTTTCTGGGTCCCACCCTCGACTCCTTTTGCTATTGGTTCGGACACGTCCCGGATCTGGTCAAACATGTGTGTTTCCAGCTTGTCCAGGCGATGCATTTCATACACCAGAAGGGGTTGTGTCACGGTGACTTCAGGCCGGACAACATTCTCTTTTGCCTGAACGAGGAGGTAGAGAAACTGGGGGATGAAGAGCTGGTGGCGGCACTAGGAGGCGTGCAGATAGCGAAGCTTTCTAGAACCCCAAGCGACAACACCACGAAGAGAAACAAGAAAGAGAAGGAATGGCCAAAGAATCTCCCGCGGTATTTTGTTGAAGAGGCGAACCTGCACAGGTTGATCGACAGAGGATGGTGTTCGTCCAAAGTAGCAGTCATCGATTTCGGAATCTCCTATCCCGTCGACAAGCCACCTGTCAATGGCTCGGGTATCCCGCTTGCGTATGCGCCAGCGGAGGAGTTTATCACGCGCAAGAACGAAGAGGGTAAAGAGGAGACAGTGATCAAGCTGGGACCAAAAAGCGATATCTGGTCTCTCGGCGTCACGCTCGCCGAGCTCGTCATGGCATCCCTTCCCTTTGCGAGGTTAAATGATATCAAGCGCGCTGTTGACGACATGGAGGATGTCATGGGTCCCATCCCGGAGCCTTTCCGCTCAGCGTTCAGGGAGTGGGACAGGGAAAGCGGAGAACGCCATTCAATATTCAGTGCACTATTAACTGTCGACATGGTGACGGACCCGGAGACAGGCGAGAAGGTGTTGAGCCCGTTGTCATTTTCGATCAAGAGCTGGAAAGCCAACAAGAATGCAAGAAAGAACATGAATCACTGTGGTTACGAGGATGAGATCGGTTGCAATTTGGCAATGGGCCTGCAACTGTGGGGTACGGAGGCAACGGTGGCTCACATCGAGAGGCAGTGGGAGAAGGATAAGACGAGGTTGCCGGCTCGTACAAGTAGTTTTGAAGACACGGAGGCCGGCTCCCTCGTTGAGCGTGCGCTAGCAAGAAGAACAAGAAGGTCGGTGACCTTGACTCGTTTCGGGGCTTGCTTTTCAGCATCTTCAAGTGGATGCCGGAGGACCGGACGAGCACGGCCGAGATTCTTGCTCATCCGTGGTTTGCGGATCGTTACGCTTCCTCGAACACCTGAAGCCGGAAAGTCTGGTGTCGAAGTTCTCTCCAGGTATGCATTTTCTACATCACAAAGCTCACTTACTATGGGCATCATGGACTAACATGTTTTCTTTCTCATCAGGCACATTCGGTGTCATCAACTTCGCCGCCAGGATCCCTTTCAAAGCCGGCAAGTTCTTCTTCAACGCGGTCTCACGACTCTCCGGCATCTTTTCGAACCCCCTTTGGTTTTTGTGGGACGGTCGCTCTCGTTCGAACAGGAGCAATGATCTTGAGGCTCAGAGAGAGGTGTGTTCGAATAGGTTGGACTAGTGGCTACCTCTAGTCAAGGAGGTGGCAGGTTAAGGAGCAGGTGTAGCAAGAAGGAATGTGAGGCTATATTGCCACTGTAGATAAAACAAGAAAAAAATATTAGAAATAACTAGTTCTCCTCCCCTAGACCGTGCACGTAGCTGATTGCTCAAAAAAATATGCCTTGGTGTTGTGATGATCGAGTGTTTGTGGAGTGTCCTTAATGCGCACTTGTGATTATTACGACGAGTTTGGTATCAGCGGCGTATTGGCTTGCTTACATCACGTTACCAAAGTTACCGTGACAATTGAATGAATCGAAGCACAAAGGACACTCGGCTAGACCGAACGGAGTTCAACCAATGCTGGAGGTAAAGAAAAATTTTCATCGAGAGATTTTACAAAACGTACCTGTACCTTCTCAGAATGTCCGTTCTGACTGGTAGCTGCGGTTGTTACAGTCCAGCATCATGAGCCACGGACGGACAGTGTTACGACCGTCCGCTTCTCGGTATTCGTACGGTTGTAACTTGACTGCACAATCGGCCAATAGTTCGAGCTTGGTCCGGGGTACCCCGGAACCCCGCAGTGATCATTTGATGCCTCACTTCAAGTGACCTATCCATTCAGTTTTTCTCTTTCCACCTCGCAACTTCTCACGACATCGCGTTTACCACGTACCGTATCATACCGCAGCCAACTCAACTCGTTTCAAGACAATGGCCAGTCCCAAGTATCAATCCCTAGAACAACTAGAAACGTCGAGCGATGATGCCTACGAACGACAACGAAAGCTTGACCGGGCTTCCTACAACAAGAAATAGACAGTTTCCACACGAAGAACCAACGTTACGTTTGTAGTTTGCATTATCAGGCAAGTGGAACTATGCGGAGATAAAAGAGACCAACGTTATGGCTGGCTACAGCGCGTTATATAGCGTAAGACTACCTGTACCTACCTAAAATCTTACTCCTCGCAAAGGGGATTATCATCGCTGATTATGCATTTATATCCACAGATCCTCATCGGAACCCTCGTCGACGGCTTCGTTCTCTACGAAGTTCTTTTCGAAGTCGGCACCGGTCCGGAATATCAGGGCTCTACTGAGAGAAGCAACATCGGCGACTGGATTCTGCAGGTACGAGCGTTATATTACTTCTTGCGATATAAAGGGGAACCGACCATGCCCAAGTCTTTGCACGACTTCCTTTTCTTCTTTTTGATGTATTTTCTCCTCGGGGGGTCCAACTCCTTCTTCCTCTCGATTCCTTATAGCAATCACTGGCTTTGATGTAGTTGACTGACTGCGATCGACTGAGCGGGCGGGTGGTTGCACAGAGTCTGGCGTACTTGGAATCCAATGGTGAATTGGCTTGTTGCTAAAGACAAAACGGAGGCATCGAAGGCAGGCTTTGAAGGCGTGATGTTGTGTTGGAGAAACCCCAGGTCGGACCTTTTTGTGCAGCGAGACTTGCAGGAGTGACGACGGCGGAGCGGATACACAATTCAGATCTTGGTAGAAAGTGGAAAAGAACCTAACATACAGCCGGAGAGATCACATGGTTATGTCCATCCTCAACTTCATCTCGAGTCTTCCAAGGACAAAAGTGGTGGCATTCCATGAGACAAGATCTGTTATTTCCGGGCAGCTCATGTTGCATGCCGATCGAGCCGGGCCGTCACATTCCCCGTCTCACCAGCCATGCCTTCTGCACAAAGCACACAATAGTTTGGTTCGCAATCGTTTCCTTTCAGAGTTGCCTTTTCCTGTTCTTCCCATAGGAAAGTGACTCAGCAAGCTCAGGGCAGACTGCTCAGTTCTCCAACACAGTGTATGCATCAACGACTCCGCGACGAAGACAAAAAGCACGACCACCACCAACTCCGCAGGACCGGAATGCCTTCATCTGGAACACCGACCTCTATATGAGATCCAGCTCAAGCCCAACACCATTCGTCTAAACGCATTTCTGATCAAGATCGTCTTTCACCAGGGACACTCTCCAAGTCGACTCCGCCGACCCCCACTGGCAACTTTACTTCTCCAAGGACTCCCTCATCAGCCCATCGGACTTCGACTCCCAGATCCTCTCTATGCAACCCTTATCTGAGCTGCCTCCCCCAGCTTCCGCCGTAAGCGCCAGGCGCATCAACTGTCCAAGTCCAAGTTCCGCCGCCCATCGGGCTACACTTTTACGCTTGTGCTGTTTGTCTCGGAGTTGGGGACTTGTGTGTCTAGGTACTTTTACCCGATATCGAGGTCGAAGAGGAGGAAGGGGGGGGGGGGGGGGGGTGAGGAGTTGAGGTTTGATGCGGCTTTTTTCTTGCAGTAGGTGGACAGAAACACCTCTCAAGTAAGATGATGAGTGAGACAAAGGCTGACTGACGTGATCGTATCTCGGTACTTGCTACTTGCTCCAGCTCATACAAAGCCAGCGCTCCTCGTCGACGGCCCCGTCGTTACAGCCGTTATGCCCAAACGAGGCGGTACCACGATTTGTGGGCTGTCATTACCTACCTACCTTCACTGCCGACTGTGGGGTGTTATGTCCTCAATTATTTGAGGGCGATGCTAGTGAAAGGTGGAGATGGGTGGTTGGTTCCAGACGGAGAAGGAGGGGAGGGGGGGGGGTTGGGGTGTTTATCGATCTTTGGTAGGTCTACCTACCTACTTCTTCCTCTTTGCGCTCCATCCATGGCCACCACATCTACCCCGTCTGCCGTGCGACTTTTCGAGGAGATAGATGTCCGTAGATGGCTGACCAAGGCTACGTAAATAGTATCAGCTGGTTAAGGTCTGTGGTTTGGGCTGCCGGCATTTATTCTGTGTCTTGCGGCCCCTCTCTTTCGCAAGGATTACGGAACGGTATAACGCATTGTAGTCAAGTCCTTAGGTATTTGGTGGAAGAGAAGGCAGTCTATGCAATTTTTTTTCCGCTGCTGATTGAGCAGCCAGAGAACGGGACTGATGCCTGAAGAATCGAAAGGGCTTCTAGAAAAACGTTCGCTGGCTTTTCTGTTATGGCCGAGGACAATCGGAGACAACAGCGTTGAAGACATCTCTTGCCCAGCCACAATTATTGGCTACCTACCGGCTCGAACTGCCCCTCATACTCACCAGAAGTCAAGTACACCAGCGGCTACATGGCCACCACTCTCACTTTTGTCTTCAACGGCCTTATCATCTGGGTGGCTGCCTTTAAGGGGGTATACTACCCAGACGAAGAAGCAGAGAAATAGGCGGCGTGGATAGCGGCGTGGGTACGGTAGTTGGAGATGTGATCGCTGTGGGACTGTTGTTGTGGGTGTTCTTTGTAGCTCCTTGGATGTAGGAGAGGGGGGGTGTGACGAACCGTTACAAGCACAGGAGTATATCGCTGGGAATAGGAACAACGGTAGTAGTAGCCGAAAGGTACTGATCGATTGTAGAAGCTATTGCTTGCTGAAGAGCCCAGTATAGAACGAAGGCCGGGAGGCCTTCTTTTATACAGGCCTTCAGCGGACCCGATACCACGGACCCGGGGACCCGGCGCCTTCGGGCCTTCGGGTCCTACCTGATTGGTCCGTTGGTTCTATCTAGTCTAGCTTACATAAGTGATCCCTTGTTGGATCGTAACAGGGGGTTGCAGTGAGGAGAGTAGGAGGGTGGGAGGATAATGTTTGGGTATTTGTGAGTAATCCTTCCTCTTGTTCCTGAGCCCTACCTAACATGGTCGTCTTTGGAGGCAAGCGTGCTAACTTTGGTAATCGGTTGTGTGGTGTAACAGCTTGGTGCACTTCTTGAGTGTGTTCACTTGTGGATGTGTTTAGTGGAGGAAGTGTCTTCCCAAATTGGAGGAAGAGTCGAAGAGAATGTTAGGGAGTCTAGAAACGAGTATAGTTATACTGTTGTAAGGAACTGAGGAATACGGATGAGGTTAGCCCCTTTAAGAAAATGGACGCAACGGAGGGATATAGATAACGATTAGAAGAAGAGGTACGGAGATTTGGGTGCTTGATAATGGCTGATGATTGATGCTTGATGTTAATGCTTCATGTCTGAACTAGTGGCCGCCGATGGAAACGGTAATGCCTGATGGGGAACGGTGATGCTGCAATGATGATGGAAAGTGCATGACTTTTTGGCTTGGACGCCAATCCCGTACTGTTTAATCCGCCAATGGTCTTCATGGGGGGCCTTTAAGTGAACGGAGTGATGTAAACACAGGTGCAAAAGAGGATGAGGAATGGTGGTGGTGAACATAGGTATTGATTGAAGAGAGGTGAAGAGAGGAGAAGGAAGGGGACAAGAGAGAGTGGGGGAATTATGTACACGAGTAATCCATGTGTGTGAATCGATAACCATCTTGCTCAACAGTAAGACACCTAATCCAACCTCGCCTCCGTAACCCTCACCATCAAATCGTCCATCTCCGGCGTGTTGTAACACTTCAACCCACAAGGATGCATTGGATCCACAATCTGCATATCAAAGTTCCTCATGAACTGCCTTCATGTCAGCCTCCCATCACCCACAACATTTCGCGATAATCATGGGTCACTTACCTCAACAGTAACCTTTTGCAACTGCAACCAAGCGAGCTTCTGCCCCAAACACTTCCACCTTCCATGCGAGAAAGCCAAATCTGTCGTCTTGAACAACCGATTCCTGTGCTCCTCATTCCCCTCCAGGTATCTCTCCGGCCTGAACATGTGCGCATCCTCGCCAAACACGCTCTTATCTTGCAACATTCCCACGTAATTGACAAAGATGTCCGTACCTCCGGGCACGAACCTGCCGCAAATGGTGTCTCCCTCGGGAGGCACCCGACGGGGAAAGCCGTTCATGAGCGGAGGCATCATGCGGATACCTTCGTTTAGGACGGCTTGGAGGTAGGGCAGCTTGCGGGCTTCCTGGTCGGTAATGGGAGAGGAGATGCGGCCTTCGCGGATGCCGGTGGCGATCTCGGACTTGAGGCGCGAGTAGGCAGAGGGAGTGGAGAGGAGGTAGAGCATGGTGCCTTGAAGGGCGGTGGCGGTGGTGTCGGTGCCGGCGGGCAGTTGGGCGTAGACTTCGAGCACGGCCTCCCTTTGGGTGATGCCATTTTTGACCCATTCGTCCTGAGGAAGATGTGTTAGCGGGGGAGAGAGCGGTGGAGGTTGGTGACTTACAAGCATGCTTGAGCGGCCGGTGTCGGCCTTGAGGGGGCTACCCTTTGCTCCACCATCCTTGTAGCGTCTAGCAACCTCACGGTTGAGGACACTGGGAAGGATTAGCTGTTAGCATGGAGTCGTTGATGCAATCTTGGCACTTGTGAACTTACCCGAGAAAAGCACCTATACCGGTTTTATCTGTTGGCTTCGGACCTAGAAGGAGCATCAAGGGCTTTGACACTAGGGTCTTGCGGATTTCAGGAACATAAGCCAAGCTAGCTATATACCCAACCAGCATATCCGCCATTCCAAGCCAGCCGAAGTGATCCTTTTCCTCGCGGACATCACCCCAAGCCTTGCCAAAACCGGTCTGCGTGACCGAGTCGACGCCAATGTGTCGAGCAATACGGGTATAGTCCAGGGGGGGCTTGGGTCCAGAAGTGGCAGAGTGCATGTACTTGGTGCGAACAAGCTCGACGGCCTCGGAAACGACCATGTTGACATCCTTCTCCAGATCCATCTCGCCCTTGCCGTGGTAGCCTGCGTAGACCATTGTCTTGCGCTCGTTGTGGATAGCTGAGTCGCTCTCTGAGAGGACATTGTGATCCCATAGGTCGATTCGAATGCAGTCGTAAAAGTCTTTTGACCGAGCGTAGCCGCCGCGTACGCCATTGATGTTGACAAAGGTAGCGGCATCGCAGACCATGAGAGCGTTGGGGCCAATGCGGGTAATTGGGCCATATTTCTCTTGAGCCTCGGGAAAGATCTTGTGTGATTTGCCGGTCCACACGGCTCTAGCAGCCCAAAGGTTGGAAAAGCCAGTGGTAGGAGGGCCTGGAAAGGCCTTGAGACGATACCAAGCCGTAGTGGATGAGATAATGTACCAAGAGACAAAGCCAATGGCAAGATAGACGGCGACAAGTTGGAATTTGGGCATGCCGCTGGAGACCAACGGGAGGGCTCCGAGCAGCTCGGTGAGAGCCATGTCTGTGTATGTTGTCGTTGCGTAGATGTTGAGAAGAGGGACCATATATCCCGTGAAGGGGAAGTCGTTGATATAGGTCTTCAGAACTTTGGTCCCCGTACCTCTGCTTGCTCCCCTCTGAAGATGTGGAGCAAAAAGCGTGATTGGCCAACCAACAGTATCCGTTGAAGACTCCACCACAAATTACCACCCAACTTACTTGAAAGGGCAACGAACCAGGAACTCGGACGAGAATCGGCACCGCTCCGGGCTCCGAGTTCCGAAATCCATGTAACTTGTGAACAAAGGGTCAAGTTGTCAACAGACATCTAGGCCCGGGACCAAATTTCTCGTGGGATACTTACATGGCGTTGTAGAGAGGCGAAAGAGGAATTAATGTTTGCTCGTCAATAAATCGGAAGCTCAATTCGTTTCAGGCGGGGTCGACCATCAATCCAGGCAGAGAAGAGTAATAGGAGCGAAGAACGTCAAACTTTTGATGCATTTGGGATGGTCGGGTGTCGCAGGGTTGTTCGACGCCTGGGAAGTCAGCCACAATCTAATGGCGGGGTGTTTGAGGCTTGATGCAGCCACACATCAGATTGCCAAGCCCCGTACCCCGCCATTCTGATGCCGGCCGCGGATGGTCGGAACGGAACGGCTAAACATCGCTCAAGCTTCGGCAGTGACCAATGGCCCACATAATTCAGCCCGTCGGGCCGCGCTGGCTCTGGCTTGATTCCAGGCATCAACATGGCTCCAGACCACAAAAGATGAGCAAAAGATTCAGTGACCGTACTAGGCCATCGTAAACACAACCATTTCACGATCAAACTTGCGTCGATAAATTGACAGCAAAAAGGGTGACAATCCTGCCAAGTATCGCCCGCTTGGACGCCAAGCAACCGGACCCACCGTTTGTTTACTTGCCCCTTTTCTGACAGCAAAACATCACGACTCCACTCTCATACCCGAGCTTTCAAGATGAGGGTGTTGAAGTCCGGTCTCAAGCGCGATGACTACAGCTGGCGTCAGATCCGTCCCGGGCTATGGCAGCGAGATGCCGACGAAGCAGAAGTGGCCTATTCGACCTTGATCAAGCTCTACGAAGGCTCCGGACGAATGCTCTTCGCCATCACCGGCCACATCTCTCTCACTATCAAAGTCCCCGAAGATGAGGACCCGGAAGTCGTTTCCAAACGGCTCGACGAATCCCTCCCCATTGCATGGCTCAGACAGCGTTACGAGACCCCAACCATTGCCTCATATGTCCACTACGACGCCCTCGACGGCAAGTGGAAGAAGTCTTACCGAACCATCCCCGACGACGCATCGACAAAAGCATGGCTGGAGAAGACATTCCAAGTGATATCAACCGGTCAAACTGGCCAAGACTGGGCCAACTCCGATCCACCCGCTCCAACCACAGCCACTCTGTTCGTCGTCTGCCCTGTCATTGCATCCCAGGATCCTTCCACCATCCGTCGTGACCTCGTCCTGCGCTCTCCCCACGACATCATCGACGGCATCGGCACCCTCCAGTTCCTCAACAGTCTTGTCACCAAAACCGCCCAAGCCTTCAGCGAAGGTGAATTCTTCCGCGAGCTACCTGTCTTCGACGGCTCCGAAGCATCAAATCTCAGTCCGCCCTACCGCGTTGCCGCCAACATTCCCTCGGTCCCGACTCCAGAGCAACAGGCCCGACTAGATGCCATGAAAGCCGCTGCCTCTCAACCTTCCTCAAGCCCCAACGACCAGACCCCGGAGCCCGCGCCTCTAGAGATCGGCATCCCCTATTCCCCCGGCCCTCTCCTACCCGGAAAACAGCAACGCGTAGCGCACTTCCTCTCCCCCTCGCGCACCACCGCTTTGACCACCTTCCTCAAAGACCACCGCCCTGGAACGACAGTTACGCACGCCTTCCACGCAGCCATCGCCCTCGCGCTGCGCAACACCCATATGAAACCCCCTTCCTCCAAGTCCTCCTCCTCCTCCGTTCCTTCTTCCACCGCTTCCCATAGACCTGCCGCAGGACCAGGACAAAAAGTCAGATACACCAATTACATCCTCCGCAACCAGCGTTCATCCTGCCAACCGCCCTATAACACGCCCGCACACTGCGTATCGGTTTACCACTCGCTGTCTGCCTCCAAGCTACAAGTCGACATGTGCGCTGCCCTTCCCGAGACGAAGGAAGAGAGGACGGCGGAGTTTGAAACTGTGCTGAAGCAGATTAAGGGGTTTTATACCGCTGTGAGGGATGATCCCCTGCACTACGCTTTAGCACCCGCAACCTGGACGGAGCATACGCCCCTGCTTCCCGAGGGAGTGTTGAAGGGGAAGGAGAAAATGGAGGTGCCGAAGCCGAAGGCGGTGCCGAGTGTGAGTATCTCTAGCATGGGGGTGGTGGATAGTATTGTGAAGAGGGAGCATTCCTTGGGGCTGGGAGGAGAGGGTGAGGGAGCAGGAGATAGCCGGGGGAAGTTGGAGGTACATAGGCCGTGGGTGACGGGCGAGGAACTGACGAATGGGTTGGGGGTGTTTTTGGGGACGTTTGATGGAGTTTTGTGTTTGAGTTGTGCGTATAATGAGGCGTGGCATATCAAGGGGGATGTGGACGACTTTTTGTGGGATGTGGAACGCTTGGTTGATGGTTGGGTGGAGGGAGGATCGATGCATTCTGACGCGCAACGTACCACAGCGGGAGTATGAGGAGAGTATCAAGGCTTGGGGGGGCGGGGTTTGAAATGACATGGACGACTGTTGATTGCGTCGCGTTCGAACTCCGTGTGAAGAAATGATGAAATTGCCGGATGTCTGGCGACTGGCGTGAAGCCAGCGGAGGTGCCTGGACAGTGTCAGTCTCGGCCAAGCCGGGGCAGACGGAGGAATGCTGACCTTGACAGATGCGAAACAAGCGTGAGAAATGAAAGATATGAGAACCGCAAACGGTAAAGTATTGGAGTCAAGGCCAAATAAGGCAGCTGAGGGTGAGGATCTTCAGGAGAGCTCGGAAAATTGATCGAGTGGAAAACAGAAGAGAAAGAAGATGGAATCCACGCGGAGCTTGGAAGAACCGAGCCGTTCACAACTTAACGCAGGTGGGGGACGAGTCTCAAAGAGAGAGAGGGGGGGGGGGGGGGGGGGGGGGGGGAAAAGGAAAAAGAAAAAAAAGACAAAATGAAAGGGCTCAACCGGGATTTGAACCCGGGACCTCGCACATTCATGGATACCATGAGGGTTTAACCCGAAGCGCGAATCATACCACTAGACCATTGAGCCAACTATGTTTTGTTGATGACAACAGCTGGAAACGGAGTTTAAAAACACCCATTGCCAATATCGTACAGCAGCACTAGCTACCGGACCTTCAGTAAGAGTATCACGTTCTTCATGCATCGCAGTTGATTATCTTGGTCTAAATTGAAGCTATTTTGGTGTCTTGGCGTTTCTTGACTCCACTAGAGTTATCTCCGTCGTCTTTAAAAGCATGTTTGAGTTCCATCGCCTAACCTCTATTCCCACTCGCACCAACGGACAGTCAAAATAGGTACATACGAGGCGGGTCTACACCCAGACGGTGACCCAGGTGAATCCCGACGTGCATCCCACTGCCCATCGCGCCTTCCTGCGCACCTCCTCACCTCCCGACCTCTCCCGCCTTCAACGTCTCATCCCTCGTCTGCTTTAAAAACGGCAATAACGCCGTCCCTCCCGTGCCCGTCAACTCCGGACCTCCTCCTTCCTTCCCTTCCCCCTTTCCATCTTTTCCATCCTCCTTGCCACTCTCCTTCCTCTGCAGCAACCCCGAACTAGCAGTGGCCAAATTCACCACCCCCTCCTTTCCCTCACTCCCACCACCACCACCCCTCCCCATCATCTTCCTCACCATCCCCTCCGGTACCGCCTGCCGGCTCGGAATAACGATATACCTCGCCACAATCTGCAAATGCTTATTCCTAAACCCCGCCAACGCCCTCGTCGCATCAGTAAAAACACCCTGCAGCTCCCTCTCCTTTTCGTCCAACTCCCTCCCCTCTTGCTCCGCAGCTTCCACCATCTCCATCACCGCTTTCCGAATCCCCCCTTTACCGAGCCCCATTTTCGACACGAGTGAGAGGAATTGTCGGTGTTTGAGCGGCATATACTCTCTTACCTCCTCATGAAATGGTTTCTGCTGCTGCTCTTTCTTCTCGCTGCCAGACCCGGAAGTGGAGTGAGGAGAAGAATTCCCAGCACTAACATGCTCCACGCCCAACACCACATCCCAGAACTGAATAAGAGACGACTGCCCGTTTGACCCCCCTCTATACGCCATCCACTCCCCCTTCCTTCTCTTTCCTCCCTGCACCTCTTCTTCCCCTTTATGTTCCTCCCCCTCAGCAGCAGCTGCAGGACCAAGATCGTAGAACACCCCCTTCGGCTGTAGACCAACGGCACTCATCCCCTTACTCCCCGCCAGAAAGGGTCTAATCTGGTGATGGAAGACCATGGGTTCGCACCCTTCGTACATGCGTTCCAACAGCTCGCCGACTGCGTCCACGCACTTTACCAGCTCCCTCAGCGCTTTCGTCGTCGTGTCCTTCCAGTTTTCGGACCGTAGACCGATGGCTTGCAGAGCGCGGACCATGGTGGGGATGATGTAAGCGCCTTGTGCCTCCATGGCTACGGAGACTAGATAGAACCAGGACTCGGAAGGGGTGCCGGTGAAGGTGTGGAGGGTTTGCAGGCGGGAGAGGTCTGTTGGGTCGAATTTGGTCGTTGGTTGAGAGGCGGAGGGGAGGGACGGGGAGGAGGAGGAGGAGGCGGGTGTTAGTGGGGGAGAAGGAGGGAGACCGCTGAGAGAGGACGATGGGGGAGGAGGAGCAACGCAGCGGAAGTTCCAGAGGTTGAGGGAGGCGTAGGTCGCTATGGGTGGGAGGTCGAGATGGGAGGAGACGGCGAGGAGGGGGATGGAGATTGGTGGGGGGAGGATCTGTTGGTTGTCAGTACACCTTCATCTTCAAGGTGGCCATGGAAGAATAATGTCAGGGCGGAGGAGAAGAAAGCGAACTCACCTCACTGGGCCTAGTACCACCCCAAATATACCCATGCGCAAAGAAACACAGCACCACATACGCCCTCCTCCACTCTTCCTCAGTCTTCAGCCGATCCGTCTGCAATACCGGCAGCCCATCAGCCTCCTCTCGAAACGTGCCGGCATCTAGCGACTCCGGAAGCCGCCTGATGAGTTCTTCCCACGGCGCATAGTACTCGTCCGGCAGGACTTCAAGCGGTGGCCCCTCCGGAAGGAACCCGTTGGTCGTAACGTCGTACTTGTTCAACAGGGACTGGATGTGATCGGGGAAAGAGGAGGAGTCGGGCTCGGACTCGGAAGAGGCCTGCTTGGAGGCAGCAGATGTAGGGAGGGGCTCGCAGGGCGACATCTTGTCGTGAATATCTGGGTTTGTCGATGGAAGTGAAAGTACGAGTGGCTTGAATGCTGGTGGTCGAGTCCCGTCCACAGACTAGCCGCAATAGCGAGTAGGTAGGTAGCAAGGGAACAAAGAAGAAGAAGAAGAAAGCCCGGAAGGTAGAGACAACAACGTTCGGGGATATCTATACGCAACGGAGGACAGAAACTGGAGTACGGGGATCCGATGCGGCGTATAGCCACCGTGAATGAATGGGCCCATGCACTGCGTTCTTAGGACTTCGGAACGACTTTGCATGCATGCCATGGTGACCGGCATGCTTCATAAGCCCCTTAATAAGTTGATCCTGACCATCAAGTTCGTTTAACTTCCGAGACTTTCGAACCTTCCTTCCGCAGTCCGTTCCGCACTCCACATGTCTGTCCATGGTGGAGTTAAACGGCCAAACGGCCATCTACCTAGAATTGGGATAGAAGACTTGGAAGCAAAAAAAGGGAAAACAGGTCGGTGGTGACGTTGATGTCACAGAATCACATCACTTGGCCGACCCTTGCGCGCGCCCCTTTCACCAAACTTTCGAAGGGGTGGAGGAACTCTCTCCTCGTGACTTTTGTCCAACGGTGTGTTGAACCTGCCAGTTCTCGGCACCGCTGAAACAGGAATTTGTTGGACGAAATACTGTACYCCAAGCACACATTGTTCACCATCCATCCGTTGTTCGTCATCTGTTCGGTTTACAAAGTTGAGAATTACCTAATGGCTGTGATCGGGTATTGGCGGTACAGGGGGACGGAATTGGGATGATTGAGTGGCTGGTTGGTTCCATTGTGATTCGCGAATTCGCGCGGCCTTTGTCGGTCGTCGGATCGATCATTTGAGTGTCGTGTGAGCGGTGGACGGACACGGAAGGCGGAAGCACGGAATGCGGAATGCGGGAGACGGAAGATAAAAGTGCCCCATACCCAGGAAAAGCGGGTCCAATTCCGACCTTCCGCTTCCGCACTTGGTCTCGTGAATAATCTTTTCCAAGCAAAAGCAATGAGAAGCATCCATCCGGAGAATACCGGCGATAGTGGGGAAGACGAATGGCCAGATTTCGACTACAAAACCGCCAGTTTGGGTCGTTAGGAAAATTGTTGCATGATTTATTAATTTCATTGTTGGTTGTTCATCTGCAGTTTTCTGACGTACCTTTCTACCAACACGGGAACCCGCTCATCGATATCCACCCAAGTAAACAAACCCCCTTTTCTGTCAAACAGATCCACATCATTGCCCCAACCAAACGGACACAATGAGCGACTTCGCATCCAAAGTCAAGGTCCTGAGGGACGGCCAAAAGCCCGAATTTCCTTCCAACGCCAACACACTTGAGTATGCTCAGAGTCTCGATGCGCAAGATAAGCTCAGGCATTTCAGAGATGAGTTCATCATTCCCACTCGCGGCTCGCTGAAGAAGAAGGCTCTTGATGGGAGCATTCCCGGTACGTACCCCTCACCATCGCTTCACAACACACCACAACTAACACCACCCAGGCGCCCAAAGAAACGGCACCACCACCACAGATGCCGACACCCCTTGCATCTACTTCGTCGGCAACTCCCTCGGCGCCCAACCCAAGGCCGTCCGCCAGTACCTCGAAGCGCAACTAGAGACCTGGGCCTCCATCGGCGTCAACGGGCACTTCTCCTCCTTCTCGAACTCCCCTCTCGCGCCCTGGCAAGACATGGCCGCTGACTGCGCCGCCAAGTCCGCCGCTATTGTCGGCGCCGCGGACCCTTCCGAAGTCGTCATGATGAACACCCTGACCGTCAACCTGCACTTCATGATGGCTTCCTTCTACCGCCCCACGGAGAAGAGGCACAAGATCATCCTTGAGTGGAGGCCCTTCCCTAGTGATTGGTATGCTTTCCAGTCGCAGATCGAGTGGCATGGTCTGGGCCCGGAGAAGTCGATGGTGGAGATCCAGCCTGATGAGAGCCTTTATCTTTCTACAGAGAAGATTCTCAAGACGATCGATGAGCATGCTGAAGATGCTGCGCTCCTACTCCTGCCGGGTATCCAGTACTACACCGGCCAACTGTTCGACATGCCCCGCATCACCAAGTACGCTCAGGAGCGCGGCCTCGTTGTTGGCTGGGACTTGGCGCATTGCGCAGGTAACGTCGAGCTCCAGCTGCACGACTGGAACGTCGACTTCGCCCTGTGGTGCACGTACAAGTACCTCAACGCTGGCCCCGGTTCCATGGCTGGCGCTTTTGTGCACGAGCGTCACGGCAAGGTAGACCTGAGCTCGGGCAAGCCCGTGTTTAAGCCAAGATTGTCGGGATGGTATGGAGCGGACAAGAGCGTGCGATTCAACATGGACAAGGAGTTCCAGCCTACGCCTGGTGCGCAGGGCTTTCAGATCAGCAACCCGAGCGCGATCGACTTGACGAGCTTGGCGGCCGCGCTGTCAGTGTTTAACAAGACTAGCATGAAGGACTTGAGGAGCAAGGCGTTGGTGTTGACGGCGTATACGGAGCATTTGTTGGATGAGATTGTTAGGAGACAGCCAGAGGGCGAGGAGCCGGCGTTCAAGATCATTACACCTAGGGAGCCTTTGCAGAGAGGAACGCAGTTGAGCTTGTTGTTGAGGGATGGGTTGATGGATAAGGTGGCGGCGGCGCTGGAGGAGAACGGCGTGGTTTGCGACAAGAGGAAACCTAACGTCATTCGCGTGGCGCCGGTGCCAATGTACTGTCGGTTCGAGGATGTGTGGAAGTTTATGGAGATCTTTGAGGCGGCTATCAGAGGTTAGCATGGGTCGTAGCACGTGGGAGAATACAATCCAATTTGTCAAGTCAACACTGAGGTTTGCGCATTTGGATGAACGATGACTAGATGTTTTGGCCGGGCATCTCCTGACTTCAGAAGGCACCATTGGTAAAGTCCACCACTGTAACCTTTTCCACGAATGGCTCGATATCCTTCTTGAACGATTGATGCACGGGATCCAGGTTGACATAGTAGTCTCTTTCGGCGGCGGTCTCAAACTCGACAACGAAGGCATGTGTAAGGCCGCCCTGGATCAGCACCTGGGTCAGCTTCTTGCCAAGACGCATGTTATTGAGCAAGATGGTTACTCACCTGCAATCCTTCCGGAGAGTTATCCCTGCCGCCAGAAATCTTGCGAATGTACGGCTGCTGTGTCATGGTAACGCATTGTTCCTTGAGTCCTAAGAAGCGACTGGAGATCTGTGGTCGGGCACTGACTATCAGCGCTGCGCAGGATTTTAGGAGTTTTAAGACGTACGTACCGTGTGAATCCTGTCGGCGCCGGCACTGGCCTTGAACTTGAACAGAACGATGTGCGTAATCGTAGAAGACATGAACCACCCGCCCGCCCTATTGTCGGACGGATAGAAATTGCCGATAGCCGACGATGATGCGAGTCGCAAACCGAGGGGATCGAAGAAGAAGAGCAGTCCGACTGCTGCTAGGATCGCAACAAGGAGTCGCAAAACGTGCGGTTGGACGCCACGCATTGTTGTCTGGAAGATGGATGATGTTGAGGATGATGATTTCGGTTTGTCGCGCGCGCGTTTGCTGGTCAGTCAGGCAGCCCGATTGAGGTGAAATGGAAAAAGCCAAGGAAGAAAGGATGGGATGTTCGTGGGAGGAAGAAGTTCATTTTCTCTTGGCGGTGGGAAAGATGCAGCACTTGTACCTGTAAGCACTGCGGCTCCTTAGACCCCGCCCTTGCAGCGCTGTAACATGGCAAGCATGGATGCGCCTGCAGCGGGCCACCGGCACCGCTAAATGCACGTGTTAGTTCGGCATGCCACCAACTAGGTAGGTTCCATTCCATTTTCAATCCATTTTCATCAGTGGGAACTCAAACACCCGTCCGTACATCTACATACACATCGTATTCTAACGCTTCATCCCTCTTTTCGTTTAGTGGGCTGCCTCACGATCCTACTTCCAGGGGCACGTGTCGTATTCGCTTACCGCAGGCACTCGAGCCACCCCAGGCCCGATGCCACATCTCGTGTTACCGTGAACACAAGGGAATCCTTGCTCGTTCCGAGCTGACCGGCCCTGAAAAAGAGGCAGCAAGCGAGGCTGAAGGGCAAAGAGAGAAGAATCAAAAACACGMAAAAAAAAAAAAAAAAAAACAAGAGAAGGAGCTGACCGACGGACCCCGGATTCGAACCGGGGACCTTACCGATACGTTATAGCAGGTGGCAGCTCCATAAGCGCGCTACAAGTCAGCGTCCTTAGCAGGTGAGGCAGGTCTTTTACCTGGCTATGGTGCCCGCTAGCTCCTCCCTGCAAGCAATACACCACGGTACGTGTAGGTAGTACTCCAACAACAGACCGCTCAGCCATTATTCCCAAGGTGTTAGGAAACTACTATCTGAGGTCCTTTATATACACTACCTGCAAAACTTCCATTCACTTGGTAGTTGCCTTGCCAAAGTTTGGGTGATCAACAAACACTTTGATCGCTTGACACAATCTCTTGGCGATCCAGGGGCTGGAGTGGAGTGATGCACGGGCCATATCAATGACAATCCCATTACCAGTTGCTTCGACTTGAAACAGACGGGAGGAAACCAACCAAATGGGGTGTAAATTGATAATTGATTGATTGATTGGCTTGCTGCTAAAGAGGAGGAAGTCCAGAAGGCCCAGCTAAATACCTTGGTTCTAAGAATGAAAACCTTGGTGGGGTGCAATTTTGAGTCTCGACAGACTTCTTGCTAGTTGGTTGCAACCCAAGCAAGGCCCAAGCACCTTTTGTACATCCACGTGCAATCTTCCAGGATCCGTCATCCATCTCAAAACTCGGCGTTTCTTACACAATTTTCCCACTATTTCTCTACCTCGAGGTCCTTGCTTGACAAGTTCCAGGTCCCTAGTAGGACAGTCCGAAACTTCTCCTCTTTTCCCCCGTATCCATCACTACTCCATAGCCATAGGTACCTAAACATGTATTCGCTATTTGAAATCCTCCTACAAACAGAGGGCTCCAAATATGTCCGCTTGTTCTCTTCTAGGCTCTAACACGTCCTTGCTTGGAAATGTCAGATCAGGCATTATCGTCGCACTTGTCGCCCTCGTGGCCCTCGTCGCCCTCGTCGCCCTCGTCGCCGTCAGCGTTCTCGCTGCTCGTCGATGTCTCGTCGGTATCTTCGCCCTCGTCCGCCTTGTGTTTATACCATTCACACCCCCTTGCGCCGCCAGGCTGTCCACAACAGGTTCATCTGAATCCATTGGGGTAAAGCTTGCGATTGATTGCAGTGTCCAACTCTTTCGAGGAATACTCATCTGTATCGATGATCGCCTCTTTTTCCCAGGCCATGGAATGACGGTTGAACTTCAGAGTGCCTGATTCGACATGGTAGAGACCAAATATCAGCCTTTGAAACGAATAAAAAAAAAACTGTAGATGCATTATCACACTCACCTGTATGGCAAAGAGAGCAACCCTTCGCCTTGTCGTAGAGATTGAACTTCTCTCCACAGCGGACGCAGTCCACTGGCTCCCGTACGCTCGTCTCCCGCATTCGCTTGGTCGGACTCGGCAGTGGATTTTGTTCGTTTTCGTTGGACTCTACAGGTGCGGAGACGCCGGTGACGAGCTCGTAGATGCGCGACTGCAGGGCTTCATTATCCCTGGTGTAAATATGCAGCTGATGTAATGCAGCGCGGATTACGGACGCGGGCTTGGAAAGAATCGCGTTGACGGTTTGTTGGTAACGGTTAACGCATGCTATATCTCGGGGAGGGGTTGAGGCAGACGAGGTTGCTCCTTGTTTAGACATTTTGCGCGATGGAACACAAGAAGTGATTGGATGTGGTGGATGGATGGAACTTTGATGAGATAGCATGCTGGAAGTCAACTGGAAAGAAAAATGTGTTATGGTTGACTGTTGTTATTGGGAACAAGATTTAGATGGAATTTTGTAAAGACGGGAATGAAGAGGTTCCAACACTACAAATTGCCCTGTGAGAAGTGGAAAGAAGATACACGCAACAGACGGAAAGAAGAGTGTCTACAGGAAAAGAAAGGAGCCACGATCAGCGGATCAGGCACCAACGTGCCCCCCTGACAGAACATGCCTTCCTTCACATATCATGGAGTTATGAATCGCAACAACCGGAATGGAACGAACATTGACCGAACTACCGCTTGTCTGCCGTGAGTATTATCTTTCTTGCACGCGCCACGCGTCCTCTATAATAGTATTGGCAAGTTCTCTGCCCACAAGATTCGAGCTTCACCTTCCATACTACAGTAACAGTAGCCTCACTTGTTACTTGGCAGTTGGCTTTCCTCTAGGACTTCTTGCCTTGCCGAATCCAGCTCAATCGCTCTCATCACTACCACTATTATCCCACTCCTCCATACCCTCCACGTACTCCTCATGGATACCCTGAACACAACCCCTCGAACCGCCAGGCTCTCCGCAGCAGTCCCAAGTACACGCCCAGTCCGGCAACAAGCGGTTCTCCTCCGTGTCTAAGCCTTCCTCTACCTTTAAGTTGTACATGTAGGGATCAACCTCCATCTCGTAAGCCACGCTGTCAAAGTCGGGGTTGGCGATCCTCTTGCCTGGTGTTCAACGACGTCACGAAAGTTAGTGTCTAGCAACTCATTCAGGACTCAGACTCAGAGTAGACGGGGGGAAACATACCGGGATGATAGTAGCAGAGGTCGCCCTCATTGGTGGGGTCGAACACGTCGTCGCAAATATGACAATAGAGTTTTCCATCAGTCGGTTCCTCCGTCAGGACCTCTGTCGCTTTCTCCGTTCTCAGCTCGCTGGCAGGTGTCGCTATTCCGGCGTTCAAGTTTTGAACGGTTATAGTGAAGTCGTGGGTAAGATCCTCGATGCGCGACTTCAGCTCGGCATCAGCCTCAGCGTAGAGGGAGAACAAGACGGCGCGGATGCTGAGGCAGGGAGCGCTAATCATCGCATCGAGGATTTTGCTATAGCGCTCGTCCACTTGTAGAAGGGGAATGCTTTATTCGTTCGCCATCTTAAGCGCTTGACTGCTAGGGCCTGGCCGTTGGTGGGGTGTGGAAGGGGGTCAATGAGATAGACCAGATAGAGAATTGTTTGGTGTTTGCGCAAAGCAAGTTAGGGCACGGATTGAGACAAAGATTTCTTTCTCTCGGATTGTTCGTAGACCGTGCCCTGCCCCGGAGTCCCTTCACTCGGCTTCAATGTTGTCATTCACTAGTATTCCGTTCTGGTCTTATTGGCTGCCTTGTTGCCCTTCGTTTCGTCCGTTTCAAATACAGAATCAAACCCATGTTCTGCTGTCGCCTTTTCACCTAGCTTGACAGTTACAGCTCAGTCGCTCTCGTCACTCGTCATCCCCGTCGCTTTCCTCCGCCTCGTGGCAACGCCGTTCGCAGCCCGGAGTACCTCCACTCTCTCCGCAGCAGTCCCACGTAAACCCACCGGGGCACGACCAACGCATCTCATCCGTGTCTAAATGGTATTCTGAACCCGAACCCGATTCCCAAGGATCGATGCACTCGTCCATGCGCCAGCTGTGGGAGTAGCGGTTAAGCTCCATGTCGCCTAATTTGAGCGCCACAAGTACCTAGTGTTAGTGTCTAGCAAAAGTTTGGGGTTGGTTGCGGTCCAAGAAAGCAGGACGCGACTGAGTAGACTCACCGGGATGATAGGAGCAGCCATCGTCGTCCTCGTCCTCCGGGTCGAACTCTTCCTCGCAATGAATGCAACAGGCCAACTTCTTTTCCGGTTCCTCGTCCGGTTCCTCTGTAGCTCTTCTCTTGAGTGGGTTCTCTCCCTGTGTCTCCTCGCTATTGGTAGTCGTGGTTACGACGTTCAGGTTTTGCACGGTTTGGAGGTTTGCGACAACGGTGAAGTCGGAGACTCGATCCTCGATGAGCGACTTCAGTTCAACATTACCCTCGGCGTAAAGAGAGAACAAGACAGCGCGGATGCTCAGGGCGGGAGCTGCAACAATCGCGTCAAGGGTCTTACTATAGCGCTCGTTGTCTTGGGGACGCGAGGCACTCTCGTCGTCGGTCATTTTGAGGGCTTGCTCACCTCCAAGTGTGAAGGGGGGATGGCTATCAATTAGGTCAAACAGAAAGAAGGTCGCACCTTTGTAGACTTGGTGGGTTTCCGTGGTCTAGGGAAAGTTTTCAAGGGAGAGTTTTTGTATTCTGTGCGTGGGTCGAAGTAGAAACTGTGCTTTAAGCAAACAAGTCACAAATGGAAGGTACGCGGAATGAAATCAGGAGGAACCCACGCATGGAAAACTCCATTCGAGCGTGTTTCTTTCTTCTACGCGACACGCGTTGCCTCACGTCCAAATGATGGCAAATGCAAGTACGGTAAAACGTTCACGCAATCGCAGCTTGTGTTCCTCCTATCGACCATCTTTATGTGATGCATCAACCATCAGAGCCTCAAGTGCCCTCTTCTATAGCTTTGCTGACTGTCTCTCTGCCATGACTTTCGAAGGTTACAGTTCCAGCTCAGTACTCTCAGTGACCATGGTGGGGTTTCGCAGCCCTGGTAGATTACGTTCCTTCCTTTTCATCTTCATCTAAACTTCAAATCGGACAAATCCCCAAATGGAGACGACGGGAAGCAGTCCAGACAAGAAACATTTTGAGTCCCGTCATCCAGTGGAATCTCGTGTACCCATGGTGTCCTACATTCAACTGCGCTCTTCGTCATGCGCCGGCGAGGTGCTCAAAGTTTGATCTACATAGCAAGTCCTCCTGTTCGTCACGCCTCACGTAGTCCATCCACGACGGTTCCAACTCACATCTTAGTAGTACAAGCACTGTACATGGCTCTGCAATTCGCAACCCTTGTCCCACTGGTAAGACCCGCAGCAGCTCCATGTGAATCCAACTGGGAATTTCTCGTAACGGTACAGCGCGTGATCCATGCGCAACCGATCATGTTCATTGCGGGGATCCAAGCCTGTGGAGTTGAGCCAGTCCTCCGTGAGGTCGACATTCAACTCGCCTAAATCAACGCAGCAGCAAATGATGTTAGTGTCTGAAAAGGGTGTGTGGAACGGTCGGGTTGGTATTCGGGGCGCCAGCAGACTTTCACTTACCAGGATGATAGAGGCAATTTTCTGACTCAGTCTCTGGATCATACTCCTCACCGCACTCTGAACACTCGCAGACCCCACCTTCTCCCGAGTAGATCGGCTTCCAGTCCCTTCGGTTTCGAGGCCTTGGGATCAGGGAGACCCTCACAACCCTGGCGGGCGGCTTCGGTTTGTCTTCATCCTTGGGTTGAACAGAGCTTCCCAAGTCGGTAGTCTGCCTGCGGCTTCGGATGGATGGCCTGGCTCCCGTCTGGCCACCTGCCATTCGATTTGGGGCGGATGGTCCGGCGTCGCGGGAGCTTCCCACGCTTCCAGGCGTGTTGCGATCTGGGAGAGGTGGTTCGGGAGAGAGAGAGCGTTCCACGGGGCGACTGTTCAGGCTAACGGTGGCATGAGGAGGACCGGTCTTTGGAACAGTGGCCTTTGAAGCCTTGGCCTTCGGAGCTGTGGCCTTTGGAGCGGTGGTCTTGGAAGCGGTAAACTTCTTGGGAGCGGTGGCCTTCTTCGGAGCGGTGGCCTTTGGAGCGGTGGAGGTCGCCTTAACAATACGCTTGCGTTTGGCGACAGGCGAGCGCGAAGGGGAGGCAGCTCTCTTCTTGGGCATCTTGAACGATTGCAGCCTAGACACACGAAGGATTGGTCAAAAGGTCGATTGGATCTCGCAACCAATGTTCAATGCGTGGAAGTCTTGCTGGCAATGATTGTGACCAACGAAGAAGAACTGAGTACAATGCCACAGGAGAAGAGTCCAAAGGAGAAAAGACCATTAACGTACACATTAGGGCACACTGCCCTGTAAGAGAAACGAGTCCAAGAAGGAAGGCGCGGTACTGACGACGTGATTTGAAGAGAAATTTTGGTAATCTTCTCGGGGAGTTCGTTCCTTCCTTGTAAATTAACAAGAAGAGTCGTTCAACCACCACCTCCTCATGTGACCTCACGCCTGAAAACCACCAAGCTGACTTGCTTTTCTCCAAAACATCCCTTTGCCGAACTGGCTATCAAGATTCACACCCCAAATTTTCGCACACCATTGCCTCAGGTAGCCAACATGTCTTCAACCCATCGTCATTCCCCGCGTGATAACACTTGACAGAGAAAAGGCCCCGTTGTGCACGAAATTGGGTCTCTGCATTCATTTCCCTTGCTCAGTTTCTTAGCGTGTAGATCCCGCCTGTCCTTGAGAAATTCTTCTTTTTTGTTGTCTTTGCTCCGTTCCTGGGCTTTGTTCTCGTTTGCGTTTGAGACCGTTTGAGTCCCGGCCACTGGTAGACGATTCCATCGTAGGCTTCTTCACCATGAACGTCTGACTCGGCCAAGGACGTCCAAGCATGGATTCAAAGGCCTTTTTGGTAGGGAAGGCTTCCCGGACAGCGATCTCTCGAGCCCTCAACGCGGCAAGCAATTGTTTCTGAGGCAGTTCCATTGAGTCAGGAAAGTCCTGGCCATCTTTGTCATACTCGTCGACCCAGTTGTAATCCTCCTCCTCTCCATGGTCGTCTTCCCCATTGATATCGTAGACGTCTGGCCTCTGGGTGGCTTTCTTGGCGGCTTGCTCCTCTGTAGATGGATCAGGGTCCGACTCCTCCGCGTCTGAATCAGACTCTAATGCCTCTGAGGCTTGCCTTCGGAGAGCGATCCAATCAGCCTCCCACGAGGCCATATCTTCTTGGTTTGGTATAGCCATAGCCTTTCGAAATTCGTCGCAGGTCTTCCAGCCATAAAGGTCCTTTTCCCGCTTCCCATCAGCAGCCCTATGTCTGCCAAATTTGCACCCCAGCCTGTAATACAGTCCGGGCTTACCGCAACAGCCAAACCAGTATCCGCGCTTGTGCACCTTTCGGTTAATGGGTCGGTCTTCTACAAGGTAGCCAGGACCCAGGGTCTTCCAGTACGGGGCGTCGGGATCAAATTGCATTGCTAAAAGCCTCGCCAGTCACCAAGGCTTCTGGTTAGCTTTCACGTTCTCAAACAACCCAGGGCTTCTTGTGCAAGAAAGGTGGGTAGTGTTGGTGTTCATACCGACATGATAGCGGCATGACTTGGATGTGTCGCCCTCTTCGAAAACTACTTCACAATCGAGACAGATCTCCAGCTTCGGCGCGGCCTTTCTCTTGTTTGGACTGTCATCTTGGGGTGTTTGAGTTTCGGCTTTCCGTTTTCTACTGCTCCTATCCTCAGGAGTCTGCAATTCTGACTCGTCGAGTGGCAGCTTCGAAATAAGGGTTTCGATAATGAATCTCTGGTCGTAGTCCGCGGTGAGATGGCGCAGGACGGCGCGGACGGTGTCATCTGGAGCAGTGTTGATTTGGTCGATGATGTTTCGACCCAAGGCGGATGGTCGGCATGGGGGGAGCAAGGGGGGTTCAAAGCACTTCTTTTTGTTGTTCCAGACCATGGTTGCCGGTTGTTGTGTTGGACTGGTTAGGCTAGGGGTGGTTGCGGTTCTATGTTAATGGTGGGATTTAGGGGATGGGAATTAGAGAGATGGTTACCTACTAATCTGGAGAGAACAGGGATGGTTGCAGTTAATGCCTCAAACTGGTTGGAACTAGCTGTTTGGAAGAGTAATTGATAGGAGAAACCTCGGTGTCCAAGAAGATGGTGGGTGGTGGCTGTTTATAATCCTTCCAAATGCATGGCGGGGCTTGTGCCCTCGAGATGCTGCAGCGGCCAGTGGGCACCGCGCCAGTAGGGCCTGAGGGTTAAATATTTGCCTGTAGCGTTCGGCTGTATGTACGTCGTTGTTAATGCAAGAGTGAAAGACCTTGAAACCTGCTTGGTCGGACTTACCGGGCATCTGGTTTTCCCAGAATAAAATCGGGCGTCAGCGTCTGCATTGTGGTCTTGGTCAAAGGGCGCGCGAGACACTGCGTAAAAAGTTGAACAAGGCAGAGCAGTGGGAAGTCTGTCGTATGCAAGAAGACGGAATCCAAGGAAGAGTTCTGGTCCCGCAGTCCGGAAGCAAGGAGAACAACATCCACATGCAAACTGGACTGTGGTATGCGCGTCGTCAATTTTAACTTTGTGGCGCCGGCTTCTGTGCGGGGGTGACCCATGTCCATGCCAATTCCCCCAAGATAACCTCACTCCTCCTAATCTCCATCCTTCTTTACTTTGTCTTGGCCCTTGTCATCCTCCTCATCCTGATTATCCTCTTCGTCTTCATCTTCATGTTCATCGTCATCCCAATCCTCCTCGCTCTCGTCAAACTCCTCCTCGGTCTCCTCATCTTCACTAGCGGTCTCTCCATCAGAGCCTGGGTACTTACTCCTCTTCCCATCCGCCGCTCAATGCTTTCCCAACTTACATCCCTCATTCGCCTCGGTTCCTAGCGCCTCGCAGCAAGGAAAGGTGAATCCGTTCGGGTATTCCTTGCGCATGTGCTCACTGTCGTGTATGCCGTCTGGATAAGGCCAGTCGACCCAGGCGGGGGCGGAGTAATCTAGTTCCATGTCGTCTGGGCTTGGCCATGAGTGTCGCAATACGCAACTTGAATACGTCGTCTCCGGTGAGGGCGCGGAGCACAGCGCGGACGGTGTCTTCGGGCGCCAAAGTAATAGCGGTCAAGAGCTGCCTATCATTGAGCTTGGGTGGGCGTAGGGCAGGCATAGTTGTAAAAGGCATAAACGACAACAGCAACTAAAGAAATTCAATAATAGTGTTGTATGGGGCTGTTGTTGAAAGAGGGATAGACTCGAAAAGGTTGGGTGGTCTAGAAAAAAAAAAAAGGACGGCACAGGGCAGAGCTTCCAGCTTGGCATGCACATGCGGGTGAAGGGTCCAGGTGTCAGTGCATCCTTTAAGCCCTAACCCTTGGTCACCCATCTCGTCCCCTCGCTGCCGTGGCATCAAGGTCAATCGACTGGGGTTTTTCAGACCTAAAACGGACTCTCGCACTGCCTAATGTATCGTAGTGTCTCATCATCTACTTAGGTAGTAGGTATCCAACCCAGTCCGTCGAGTCCGACCCAAAGCCTCGACGGTCATTCATCATTGTATCTTCCACTTCGCGTCCATCTCCTACCATATTTTCCCAAGCTTTCCGCGGAAGCATTACTTTCCGTCACCCCCCTCGTTCTTATCCCCATCCTTCTCTTTAAACTTCAACTTGTCCCTTCTGGTTCTCATCACCTTCGTCCTCGTCGGTCTCTTCATTATCGTCATCTTCTTCACCAGAACTCTCCTTCTCCTCCCCCGGATACTTGGTCCTCTTGCCATCCGCAGCCCGATGTTTCCCCATCGTACATCCCCTATTCACCCTGCTTCGGCTTCCCTTCGTACCGCAGCAAGGGAAGACAAACCCCTGCGGGTTTTCCTTGCGAAAGAACGGCGTGTCCGAAATCTCTTCTAGGAACACAAGCATTTCGAGCCAAGTCTCGTCGTCCTCGTCTAGTTCCATGTCGTCTGTTGTGGAGGTTACGTTAGTCTCGTATCTACTTGTAATTCCGGCAGAATGTAGGTAGGGTACGGGACTTACAAAGATGATGCTTGCACGTCTTGGACGTATCTCCCTCCTCGAAAAGTTCATCGCACTGGATGCAGATTTCTGTGTTGGGAGCCTTTCTCTTTCTTGATCCCGAAATACTGGAGGCTTCAGCTGCCGTGGTAGTGGCTTCAGGTTTGAGTGGGAGCTTTTTGCTGAACATCAGAGTCATGATTCGAGCCTTGTAGTCCGCATCCCCGCAGAGAGCTCGGAGAACGGTTCGGATGGTGGACTCGGGCGCCTCCTGGATGGCCATCATGAGGTACACATTTTTGAGGTCCTCTGGGATTGGTTGGCGAGCGGGAGGCATCTTGGATTTGATGATGATCACCAGGGGTAAGGGATATTTGGGATCAGATGATATGTGGAAGTTAATAACGAGGCCTTGTGGTTGAGGATTGTGTGGTGTCGAGATGTTGGAAGTTGTAACCTGGGGTTCATGTGCATGGTTATTAGGAAGGTTCAGGGTTGTCCCAAAGGACTTGCATAGGCGGGCCCTAACGGCGGACATTAGGGCTTGTTTCCCCGCAGATGAATCTAACACCCCTCTCCTGAAAACGATGATAATGAGTATTTGGACAACGTCTTTCAAAAAAGTCAATTGCTACCTCTAGGTTGTGAGGCAAAGACATCAAAGCTATCTCTCTTCGGAACCCAGTTTTCGGCTCTCTCTTTTCTCTCTTTGGCCTCTAACTCCTCAAGCGCCGCGAGCATTCCGTTCTTGTTGTTAGAGGGTTTGTACTTGCCTCGCTTCCCATCTGCAGCTCGGTGTTTGCCCATCTTGCATCCCTTGTGAGCCCTTGACCCAGGCTCACCACAGCAAGAAATGTAAACCCGTTAGGATTCACCTCGCGGCAATAAGGTGAGTCTTCCATCGCCTGCCAATGCGGCCAGTCCGCCCAAGCAAGGTTATACGGGTCGGCGTCAAGTTCCATATAATCTTCACACGCCGGCAGGAGCGATTGACGAGGTCAACGTGCGATCCAGACACTCCACAGCCCCGCGAACCGCTGTTTTGACCATATGGGGAACACGTGGGACTCACATGGATGATGCCGGTAAGTCAAAGATTCGTCGCCCTTCTCGAATGGGGACTCGCATTGAACGCATATTTCGATCTGCGGCGCGGTCTTTCGCTTCCTCGAGGCGCTGGAGCTGGAGGCTTGTCTGCTCTGGTCCCACGCTTCGTAGGTGAGGGGAAGTTGAGACAGGAACCTTCCGATACGGAGCTTCGTCTCCTCGTCGGCGCAGAGCGCGCGCAGGACAGTCCGAACTGTGGCCGAAGGCGCGATGGCGATGGCCTGCATAATCTGCTCGTCTTTAAGTTCGGGCATGGTGAGGTGACCGGATTGTTTTGCTGGTTTGACGGTTGTGCTTTCAGTTGTGACTTGTGTTGGGGTGTTCGAGATCCCATCATTTTGTCGGCCGGTTGGAAATTCTGCTTGGTGGCTTGCTCAGCCCTTATCAACGGTTCCCACCGCCAAACGCCTGATCCTTTCTTGGCCGCCAAACGCCTGATCCGCTTCCAGGACAGTCACATTGCCAAGGCCCGAATAGCTGCAAAAAGGAAAGAAAAAGGCATCTTGCAAACGGTCCTCTTTTCGATTCTCCAATACTGCCCTTCGTCCCTCTGTGCATCTTGATTCTCGACACAGAACACTGGTGCCTCAAGCCCACCATCGGCCCGAGCATGGACTGGAGATCACCGTGTAACCTGGAAGTGCCGTGATATGGGTCGTGCGTTCTTCCGCGGACAACCCTAAAGGTCAAGGTCTCGGTGATGACAATAACCGTCCCTCACACAAAACCCTCTGCCAAGACATGACGACAAGCACCCAACGCACTTACACCAGTTGCACTTTCCATTTTCGGCCCTTGCACTCCTGCAGTCTTCCTAGCGACCAGATCACTTGCTTATTTGTGCGCTAAGTTGGTCCCATGGCAATTCTTCGCAACCACACCATTCCCACAGACTTGAGGCTGCTACCACGCCCTTTCCATCGTCGACGGTTTCCTCGAGGTGCGTGCTCTTTGTCAAGATCAAATCATGTCCAAACTCGAATGGTTGAACTTCTCCAGATGCTAACCTCCTATCGAACCCGTCCTGCCGCCCGGCGACTCCAGAGTCTCCCCGACCAACCAACTTTTGGCCCCCACCTTCACGTACGGCCATTGACACGGCAACTTTCCGAGGCTGCTCCCATTGAGCCATTTACGGCGATGCAACAGTCGCACGAGGACTTTATATGTGTGGCCAAACATGCCCAAGAAATGGCGGTGGCTGCCTCACCGTCTGCCGTCGCTGATATGCCAGATAACCCACCCACAAATCCAAGCTCCGACATTCTCACATGCTAGCCACCCCGCGATCCCCGATCGTGCTCGTGTATGGCCATCTTTTCACAGCCACATCCAACCCGGTCTCTGGTGAGCACAGATGAGGTGTGGCAGCATCCTCCGACCAATTTCCCACAAGAGATTTTCAGGCACAACGACATCCTGATTCGCACAGAGGACGCCAAGTGGTAAGGCTGTGTTCAGCTCACCAGGGCATATGGGTCCAGAAGACGGGTCAGTGGTCGTGGTCGTATGGGATTTGCCGAAATCACTCACCGGCGGAAACCCCGAGCCACACGAATGCCTTTGCACCTGGACCGAGTGCTGACTGCGCCTTTGTTTTAGTGCTACACAGCTTGAAATCTCGGGATAACTCCACATCTTATTGGTACCTGCAGCAACCGCGCAGTTGTCGACGGCCACAATGTCTTCTAGAGTCAAATGCAGACTTTCAACTAGGGATCAACCAGGTTCGAGACGATATAACACCAAGATCGTTGTGACCTGCGACGAGGTTACCATGTAGAAGTGGCCAGCTTCTTTTTCTTATTTTTACGCATTGTCGTGCCCTCGGGGCTCTCATTTCTATCTTCCATAACGTATTCGAACCGGATCCAACAGCAATACCTATCTACGCCATTCAGCTCAACGACAGAAACTTGGCAGCCCCTTCAATGCTTTTTCTTCTTTACGGCGTTCTTATGGTACTCGGCATATATCCTGAGCTTGGTCAGACAGCCGACACCAAAGACAGCCCGAGCTCTGAAGACATACTCACCAAACACCAAAATGACACCGAGTTTCTGTCGACAACCATTGCTCCACCACGGGTAGACTCGCCCAATACCAGAGGCACTGGTGATATTCTATTCACTTGTCTGTTAACCCTGGTAGCTTGCATTTATACAGCCATACATCCGCACGTACCACCGGGGGGTTTTGTCCGGTTCCTTGGTTACGTCAAATTTTCAAAGCTCAGCCTCGTCAAAGCTTCTATGGCCTGGCAGTCGTTCATCGCTCCAGAAATTCTCTTGTACGGCGCAATTACGGAGCTTATGAACACCAAATCCCTTCGCTATGACCTTAAGCAGATAATCTCTCGACGAAAAAATGCAGGGATGTCTGATCCGGATGAGGTTGGTGGCTTTGTTCGGCTGTCCGAATACATATTTTGTACAGCTACTAACATTACATCATCTTGTGAAGGCACTTATCGATGATAGTTTTTGTTACTTCGCTACAATGGGCGGCTTTCGTGTCTCCATCGAGGATATTCATCCATCACCTTCTGCCCATTTACCATCCTCATCGACCCATTGTCTGCCAAGCTATCTCACACTCTCTCCAGATGGGGTTCGTCTTCTTGCAGAACTGGGACACTTGAGCCTGTTGGTCGAACACGCCGGCGACATTGAAGACAGAAGCAAGGCAGACACCGTTCAGAAATGTTTGGCTGCTGGCCAATTGTGTTGGATGGTCATTCAATGCATTGTCCGAAAGGCTCAGGGACTTCCAATTTCCCTGCTCGAAGTACACACATTTGCATACGCTTTTTTCTCGGCATTATTGTATGGCGTTTGGTTGAAAGTAGGTCCCGTGGTCCACCTTCTTTTGCACATGTCCCTAAATGCCAATGTATTCTCTCATATTACGATTCCTTACAATACCTTTGCCTCCTCTATTTACTAACTGTAAGCCGTAGAAACCGCTGGATATCGCACCTTCATCAACCGTCTTCCTCCCCACCAAAATTTTTGAAGATGCCCTTGCCTTGATGGTTCAAGAGCAATTTTGCGAAGCCCATAATGTTATGGCTTGTCTTTACCCGGAGCGGACACCCGAAAACGAATCCTCAACAATCGCTGTGTCTGGTGACCTCGAGACGATGCCTCCATTTGACAAATCCGGAAGCCCAGTCTTAATGCCTGTCAACAACCCTGATGGAGATTCAACGAAAGTCACATGGATTGATCCGATCAGCCCTATTTCAGTTCTGGACCCGGATCCACTCGGTATGGTGCTTCCCTGTGGATTCGGATACGCAAAGATGTTTGCGCCACCAGTTACATATCGTGGATGGTATTCAAAGCGCAGAGCAGATGCGTTCCGAGCAATGACCTCCCCGCACCGACAGATCTGCCTCTCATACAAAGACAAACTTCGCGCAGAAATGGCTATGAGGCACATCACGCTCCTTGATGGAAAGCCTTTGCAAAGCCCACAGCCCTATATAAACTGCGAGGATGTGTTTCCAAAGAGACGGCGCTGTCGATATCCAACGCTCAACTATCACCGCGCATTCTATAGCCGGAAAGTTGTTTCCCGGCAGAAGTGTCTCGACCTATCTGCCGAATTCGAGGGGGATGATGAACTATTGAGTCGAGTCCAAGTCCCCTCGGGAACCATTTACGGGGAACAATATACTGACGCACCATTGGCTCTACCAACATTTGGTGTATTATCTAATCTCTTCCAGTGCTGGACGAACGACGACATTGCGAACAAGAGGTTGCTAATAATTTCCGCGTTATCTGGTTTGAATGCCGGAATACACTTGGCTGCCTGGAACTATGTTTTCCCGACGGAGATTGAGAGTCAGTTATGGAGGGCTGCTAGTTTGCTCGGTGCTGTCATGGGGCTTGCCATGCTACTGGGACGTATGTAATAAACCTTCTCATGAAATGCGTCGAACCTCATCGGCGGCCGGTACGTTCACCTACCGCAATTAGGGTATTCCTGTTTGAGGAGTCGTTAAATCTTACCCTGTCACTTCTTCTTCATACTGTCATCATTGGCCGGCTTTACCTCAATGTTGAGGCTTTTATTAGTCTTCGACACATGCCGTACGGGGTCTACGTCATGCCCAGCTGGTTGGAGGTATTGCCACATCTATGAGACGGAAAACACATTTTCACACATTCATCTGACTGCTTAAAGTCAAATTTCAGTTCCAACAGCTTCTTCTTGTACCTCTTGATAATCTAAAATACACCAATCTAGAATGGCAAAACACACATCTAAACATCCATCCTTCTAACCGTCTATGGTCTCAACACCGAGCAGGACCTGAATCAAAACCCCTCTGATAGACATCCCTTTACACCTCAGGCCTAGGCTGCCTTCCACCCAACCCGCTCGTCCCGTCGACATCCTTTCCTGCCTTTCTAGCCCGCTTAATTTCCTCCCTCTTCCAAGACTGCTGCAACTTCTTTCTGAGTATCACCATTTATGTTAGCACTGTCGTCATCCAGGCACGTATCAGAGAGAGGGAGGAACTTACCTCTCCAAATCAGCCTCTGAAGGCTCCAAACTGACCTCTCCCCTCACCCTTCCATGCCTCTCCCCACTAACCTCTCTATGGCTCGCACTCCCCATCCTTTCCCTCCCATGGTGATCACTCTCCCCCTGTCCCTGTCCCTGTCCCTCTCCCATTTGCGCCAAACTCAAGTTCGGCCTTCCCCCCTGTCCCTGCGCCATCGACTCCCTCCTATTCCTCCCCTCGTTCCTCTTCCTCGCCTGCCCCTCAATAGCATCAGCCACCTCCCCCTCTCCATACGGAGCCATCTGTTCTCCTTCCGTCCTCGCCTCACTCTGCATGTTCTCCCTCAATGGGCGGCCCCGTCCGTTATATGATTGTCCACCACCACCAGCAGCCATCCCGTTCAACCCCGTGCTGCTATTATTCCTCGACACAGAGACGTACTGCGTCTCCCTCGCCTCTCTGGGGTTGGCAGGCCCCGAACCGCCAATGATACCACGCGAGGATCCCCATGCTCCGGCACCACCAGCTCCAACGGCAGCACGAGTGGCGTTGTTGAGGTTGTTACGCACTTCTGCGGTCGGAAGTTGGGACGGGGCGTTGGTCGGTCGGCGGTAGGACATGTAATCTTGGGCTCCCCCGGCGCCGGCGGGAGTGCCGTAGGGGTCGGAGGTAAGCGGGGTGTCGGAGACGGCGTTCTCGGAGGGCATGCGGAGCGGACCGCGCGGGGGTACGGGGTAGCCTCCTGAAAGGCTTGAAAGGCTTGAAAGGGAGCCGGGAGTGCCGGGGGCCGAGTTTAGGGGGGTTCCGGTCTTGGAGTTGGGGAGGGAGTGTTGAGGGGTGGTGGGCTTGGAGGCTGGGTTCCCTTGGCCTTGTCGGTAGCCTTCGCTCTTGGGGGGTTGAGGGCGGTCGGTTGGTTGTTGGGCTGACATTTTTGGGTGTCTGGTTATGGTTTTCTTGGCTTTGGTTGTTGGTGGCTTGCGACGGGATAGATAGGTATCTAAAATAGGAAGTCGTTGTTGGTTGGTGTTGTTGGTTGTGGATCGCACAGTTGGATGAATGTTCTGTTTTTGGGAAAGGTAAGAAAGATGGGGTTCAAGATATATCCCGATTGCTAATATTTATCTGACAAGACTTGTTTGCAAAACGACGAGCCACAAAAGAAAAAGACAAATAACTGTTGATGTAAACGTTGTTGATCAATGGTATCAGGGTCCGGAGGGATAGGCAGAAGACCCTACAACCTATGATGTATGTCAATGACGTAACCGGGCCCGGGTGACCACGCTGGATGACGGAGTTGCGACAGTTTGATACCTTAGCGACTGCCTGGACGTGATTACAGCGAGCGAAAACACTAGCAATTCGCTTACCGCGGCACAGTATTCTTGGTGTTAGTGCAAGCCAATACCCCTAACAGCCCCCGACGAGGATTGTGCAGTGAGGTGAGTGGTCCAAGCGAGGGAGCGCATTGAAGTTTCAGCGCACCCTGCTGTGCCCTGCCACTGCGTGCGTGCATTTGATCACGACCCCCGGGACCCCCAGCCGGTTAAATCGCAAACCGTACGACCGTTGTACAAAGCTCTCCACTGTTCGTTTCGTTATTGGGTTTTGTTGAGATGATCATCATTGCGAATCGTTGGCACCATGGACGGACAGCCAGCCACTGGCGAGCCACTGGTGAAAACAGCTGACGCTTGTGATTGTCACAGGCGTTGGTGGTTGTGGGCGCGGCGGGTAGAGCGGCTGGCTGAGCGGCAACATCGGGGGTCCGTTTGGCAACTTGGCGCCACGGGCAGGGCACGACGGAGCCAACGGTTGGTAAATCACGTCCGTGTCATTCAGTCATTGACGAACCCAAGGGATCTCCATTGTTGATAATTGAATGCATCCATTACTAACACATGTCTACGGGCTACCTACGGCAGGCTACAGCAGATACAAACGCATACCTATCCAACATCACCAGGCAAACACCAAGACACACAAGACCAAGACATGATAACCAAGCAATCGCCTTCTATTTGTCTACCTAACATAACCTGGGCCAGTATATGCAATCCCAACTACCTAACATTCCATCTATATCGTTGTCACTACATTCACCCCTTAAAGCATGGCAAAGACACCAACGAGAAGGGTCATGCCGGCAACAGCAGCGGCCGACACGCCCTTGACCGAGGTAGCAGAGCCAGTAGCGACCGAGCTCTCAGTAGCGACAGTAGCGGTGCCGGACTTATCAGAGCTGGTGCTAGAGCCAGAGCCAGAACCAGACTCAGCATCGGAACCAGAGTCAGAAGTAGAGCCGGAAGCAGAGCTAGAAGAAGGAGCCGAGACACCAGTGCCGGTGGCAGTAGAGGTAACGAAAGAGCCACCGGAGCTGGAGGCCTTGGGGGTGGTCTTGAAGGTCTTGGGGCAGGTGAGGTCGAAGTGGGGAGTGGTCGAGAGCTTGTCGGTGATAGCGAACTTCATCTCGTTGTCCGGGTTCGAGTCACGGAGGTTGTACCAGAAAGTGGGGACCTTGCCGAACAGCTTGCGGCAGCCGACCTCCTGCCAGTAGTACTGCTGGTTCTTGACCGTGGCCTCGGCCTTGTCCCACGTCTGGCCGACGTAGGGCCAGCCCGTCTCGGTGACCCAGACGGGCTTGCCGCCGACGGCGCCCGTGATGGCGTCAAAGGCGCGGTCGAACAGGTAACCGCTGTTCTCAATGTTGTTGCCCTTGCCGTTCTCGTAGTACGGGTACTCGTCCACGCCGACCCAGTCGACCGCGTCGATGACGGGCTTGTTGGTGCTGTTCGTCCAGACGTCCCACGTGTCGACGTGGCCGATGGGCACGTTGGCTAGCGCCGTGCCTTGGAACGCCTTCTTCCAGTCGCCGATGAACTTGACGATCTCCGAGGGGCCGGCACCAACGCCCGACTTGTTCTGGATGCCCGTGACGGAAACACGGTACAGATCCTCGGAACCGATGGAGGCGCCGATGATCAGGTCCGTCAGCTTCTTGCCATACGTGCTGATGGCCGTCTGGAGCGCCTTGATCTCGGGCTCGATGGTGTCGGTGCCCGAGGCCCAGACGCCCAAAAGGATCTTGGTGTTGGTCTCGATGGCGGCCTCGAAGGCCTCGATCGGCTCAGACGTCTGCGAGTAGGCCTGGATGTTGGTGTACAGGCGCACGGCGTTGAAGGTGCCGGGGGCGTTCTTGAGGTTCTGGGCCGTCGTGAACTCCTGCACCCAGTCCTTCTTGAACTTGGCTTCGCGGTTGGCGAGCGTGTTGCCCGAGTTGAAACCGAGGTAGGCTTCGGCGGATACGCCGGAAGCGAGAAGGGCGGCGGCGCCGGCGATGATTTCGGTAGCGCGCATTGTGTGTGTGTGTGTTTGGTCGAATGTGCTCGAGGGGCTGTTGTTGATTCGTTGTAAAGAGTGACGGGTTTCCAGACTGTTTGTTATATCCAGGCAATAACGAATGTCTGTCCTACAAAATTGTGGACTGGTTTGGGCTGGATAGATGGGATGGGATGACGAAGAGGAAAAAGATGAGATGGAAGGAAGCGGGAAGGGGAAGGGTAAAAAGATGAAGAGTAAAAAGAACGAACAAAGACAGTTCAGCTGAAGATGCACCCACTCACTGCAGACCAAACGCAGGAACAGGCAGGGAACAGGCACTGTGCTGCGGCCCTGGAACATGGAAACCGGCAACTGGAATGGTGCCGGAAGCAACGATTGGAAGAATGGAACACCACTGTGGGGAATCGCCCTGTGGGTCCCAGCCAATGGGCCGAAATTGCCAGTACACACGCAAGGGGCCTGGAAGGGAATGACAGATTACATGGGACCCCGTTGACCCGTCTTGACTACGGCCAGAGGTCTCTATAATTCTGCCACAGGCGAGAGTGTCGGTGACTGCGACTGGACAATGGCAACTCCAAAAACACGATGTGATCCGTGCGCTCAGGGGCAATGAGCCCATCTGATTGGGTCTCTTGGTCCGGGAATCTGACACTGCCGCGCCGTCTTGGCACCCCATTTGCACCCCATATTCATAAAATAAAGGCGCTCCTCCACCGAGGCCTCCTGATGCATCCTCTCGCTTGTGGCGTCTAATCGAAAACACGAGCCTGGTCCTGAATCTTTCTTGGGGTCGGGAGTCCAGACTGTGTTGTTTTCATTGATGCCCCTTTGTTGGTTTTGATGAAAGCCAGGAGAAAAGTCACCGGCGGTTATACCCGACCCGACAAGACACCAGAGCGAGATGAAGAGGTTTCTGTTTTGTTCGTATTCAAAACCCTCACCAGGACATTCAAAGTCCAACCGAATCAGACGAGCTCCAGAAATCCAGTCACAAGGCCTCGGGAGAACCGAACACTAGAGAAGAACCTTGCAACCTCCCATTTCCCAGCATTGCAAAAATAGCGCTGCTGTGGATATTTGCTTTAGCTCAGATACATACCGGTCGTATCCCTGTGTTCTCAGCTTCGAGCCTTCGGTCGGCAGTTCCAGCTCCACTTAAAGGGTCAAATGTGTTCTTCCGTCTTCTTGGGTCAAATTGTTTTCGTCGTTGTCGTTGTTTGGTGCTGCCGCCGCTGTAATGCTGATGGTTGACACTGCGTCGCTGGAACATGGGCTTCGATGCAGTCAGGTCCAAACCCAACGCTTTGCTATTTCCAGGAGTCGACAGGGGGCAATATGTTGTGCGACAGTGAATGCAGGCCTCTCCTGATGTTGTCTCGGTCACTGCCAGTAAAAGTGGTGGTGGACAATTCGAGAGACGTTCCTATAACATTACCACGGTTCAATGATGACTACGAGTAAGGACTTGCAGTCGGTATTTGTTTGTTGGTCTGGGATCAAGAACTTGGTTGAAGATAGGTTGATGCCGTCTCTGTCAACAACAATCGGAATCAGCCCTATCAACATTGACAGAGACCCCTGTCTCCACCTGCTGTGCAGTTGGCAGCTTTTTGGTGTTGACGCGCTGCAGTGCAGTGCACTTCTCCCACTTCTTGGCTGCCAAACCGCAACACCACTGCATGCATCTCGGTCGGTCCTGGGCGAAAGAGAAAGATGATTTCAAGATCGATTAAAGACCAGGCCATGAGATTCCAAAAATGCGACGAGTCAAGCCCTATCAAGCGATAGGTATGGCTCTGTCGATGGCCAGATGAGACGAGAGAATTCGTGGTGTGACCGTGACGGTGGCGTGTCGTCATCAGACCACCGAAAGATACCAAAGCTCAACATCACCCTATCAATCTCCCGCAACTTTGAGCTTCTGGAAGGGTTACTATCAAAGAAATAAAGATGGGATACAACCCTCAATTCTTTTGTGTATTTCGAGTAACCAAGCACGACTGACTGTCTGTCATACCGACTGCAACAACGATTGAAGAAGAACAACATCATGGACGACGAAACCACTGTCAAATTGACGCCGCCTTCGCAGTTTCTTGCACCATGCCCCAAGTTCAGCGTGTTGGTATTGGGAAACCCGGAATCCACCAAGCAGGAACTGTTTTCAAAGGTGTTTGGTGTTGATCTTGAAAAGGTAGGTTTGTCTCTTTCCATTCATTGCATCGCAACGAAGAAAAGCATCGTGCCAAGTCCGGTCCGTCCCATGCCATATTCAGCTTCGTAGGTAGTAGATATCCGTCAGTCAGTCACTAACCACCGACATTTCCCAAACTCCGTCCTCAGAAACTCGTCGCCGACGCCTTCTCCCCCACCCACGACATCAACGTTCCCCTAGACCTCAAAGGCCAAAACAACCGTCTCGAAATCTTCACATCCCCCAACTTCTTCTTCTCCTCCTCCGAGTCCGCCCTCGAATCCGGTGGGACTGGTGGTGGTGGTGACTACATCCTCGCCTATGCCACCCTCCGCATCGTCTCCCAATTCATCTCCTCCAAAACCTCCTCCCAAATCGAATCCGTCGGCGACGGCGCCCCGGACGTTATTACGTCTGATGAGTCTGATGACACCCACCAGGGCCTCCATTGCATCTGGTACTGCGTTTCGTCCGCCGACCCTGACAGGCCCATCAGCCCTACGGAGCAATACTTCTTCCATCACTTGTCGCAGATCGTGCCCCAGCATGTGCCGGTGCTGTTGCTGTTCACGAAATACGATGAGTTCGTGAGTCAAGTGCAGATGGACTGGATCCGGTCGGCGCAAGAGAAGGGGATGAGTAAAGTGGCTGTTGCTCATATATTGAGGGATCTGGTGGCCAAGAGGTTTGAGGACACGATTGGGAAGAAGTGGGGGCAGGTTTTGAGGGAGGTGGATAGCGGGTTGATTGAGGAGAGGGCGAGGAGGGATAGTGGGATTGGGTTTGGGTATGGAGGGAGTGATCGGGAGGTTGTGCTGCATGTGAAGGGTGAGGAGGAAAATGCGACGAAGAGGGAGGTGGCGAGGGTTTTGGTTGGGGGAGGAGGGGAATCAGAGCAGGATTGGGGAGGGGAGCCGGCTTGGGGGGAGGAGTTGGCGGGGGTGGAGGGGGGCGGGTATGGCGAGTTGGTGAAGAGGACACTTGAAGGGTTGAGGGAGAGTAAGGAGGTGAGGAGGGCGTTTACGGCTGCTCAGAGGTGTTTGGCGGGTGTTTCGAGCGAGTGTAAGTTCCCTTCTGTCTGATCTTGGGAAGGTGACGACGATGACATGCTGGATACTGACAGAGACGAAAAACAGTCGCAGCAGAACTAGCATCCACCTACTTCGCCGTCGACACCGGGCACGCCCGCAAGCTCCACGGCGTCGACGTGCGCGACATCATGCCCAACTTCTACGCCAAAGCCGTCCAGCTCTTCAACCTGCGCGACGTCTCCTCCGTGCTCGACGACCCGACCCTTTTGATTCGCATCCTCGAAGCCACCTTTGGCAGGCACCAGCGCGTTTTGGTCGACGAGTCCTTGTCCCACTCCTCCACCGAACCAAGCATCTTCCTCGGTCTCTCCCCGCACGAACGCGCAGTCATGCTCGCCCAAGCCATGGCAGCCGTCATTTTGTTCCTACACAAACTCGCCGACGTGCAATGGCCTCATCGCGACAATCCGCGCGGCATCTTGCCACCGGCAACCATAACGGCCAGGGACGTGCAGCGCGTCATCCACGAGATCGATGCGGGAACCGAAAAGAGGGAATTGCTGGAGGAGATCGAGAGCAGTCCGGTTTTCACGAGCTGTAGGATGCGCAAGGAGGTGGCGGATTTGATTTACACAGCGGTGGAGAAGGCGGATAAGGGCGCGGCGTCGCATTTTACACGGGAGAACAAGAGAGACGTGGTCATGGTGGATGATTCGGATTTGCAGGAGATGAGCCTGTCGTTTGTTAATGATAAGGGACCGGATGATATGGTGCTGCCGAATGGGTTGAGGATATTGCCGTTGAATTGACCCATGTGATGATGATTGAGGGCAGCAAGACGGATTTGGTGGGAGTAGGAACTGGGATTATTGGACTGGAACGGGATTTTGAGTCGGGATTTCCAGTTCAGGGTATCAATCAGGATTGGAAATCGGGAGCTTCGAACTTACATGCATCCGAACTGCTGTATGCATCCAAGAGAAAACTGCAATTGGAACCCCATTGAATTGCCGTGCAAGGAGGAACGTAGCAAAAATGAAAAGAAATTAATGAAAAAGGAAGCAAAAAAAAAAAAAGAAAAAAAAAGAGGAGAAAACGCAGACGGTGATGGAGGAGCGTATAGAGGTGCAAAAAGTGAAAAAGAAGGTCTCTCCCGCCGGGAATTGAACCCGGGTCTCGAGCGAATCGAACTGATGTTCAAGCTTGACAAGCTCACATACTGACCACTATACTACGGAAGATTCGCAGGTGTGGGCACCTGCCGTAGCTGATTGTTGGAAGTGGGTGTAGATTGTGGGCTTATGAGTGTGCTGAGAAGGTTCCCGGATCCCACCATCATCTTGGCGTTTTCAACGTCACTTCATCACAGGCGATCTGATTTCCAGCGTCACTTTTCTTGTTCAAGCTTGTTGACGTCAAGACCATGTTGAAAACTACAAAAGACCGAACCTGCACGGCATCCAAAATCGTTGCCGAATCAAGAAGTCCTCTTATCTCGGAGCTCATGCAGGTAGCGATATGATATCGACCCCTCATTCTTCGAGGTCACCATTCCAGAGAGCTATCTTATCGACGCCCATGTCTTATCACTTACACGCAAGAGTTCGGATCGGTTCCCCAATCACGGTCTAGATTGGTCGCACAACAAGACCGATAGCGGTTAGCGATGAACCGCATCGGCATATGATAGGTCTGGTAGGCGTATGATGTCCTCGCCGCAGCTGAGCATCGGGTCTTGATAGGTGGTTGATGGAGATAGAGTATGGCTTGGCGGGTTGGCGGGGTGGACGTCACTTGATTGATAGTAGGTAGATATAACTGATGAATCTCGACGTTCGGTTGCAACAACAACAGTCATCAACAGTTCACACGTCTTTGACACCTCTGATACCATGTTGTCCAGCAAAATACTGGGCGTCTCGACAGCCCACATATCCGTGGCGGGCGCCATAGTCTGTCTCATCCTCTTCACACTCCAACGCCTTCTCACTGTTCGATGGAAAGGAAGAGAACGAAAGCCAAGCATCGCAATCAGCAAGGTGAACGAGAAGGTCAAACCTGATCTGCCGTATCTGCTACAATTCCCCCCCTCACGACGACATGTCCTCGCTATACTCCCGGGTTTGGAGAAGGCAGATGTCCAGGCTGTTGCACCCGAGGTGCTCAAATCGCAAGCTTTGCCAACGGTTACGACTCCCGACTTTGACAAGAAGGGCTTCTACACACCTACCGGCTTTTCAACCCAGGACATCAAGAAGCTCGGACGCTTCCCCGACTACGCAGCCCTGAGTGGTGTCCGCGATCCGCACCCCGTCCCGGAAAACTGGGACATTACCAAAGCCAAGTTCCGCCCTTACCGTCCTTTTCGCTGGGGATATCATCAGCACATGGGTTCGTTTTCTTTCCCCCCTTCCCTCTCACTGTCGACCAAATCAACTGACAACGACAACACCCAGCCCTCATGAAATACGACCCAGACTGGTGGGTCGAGCTCACCTCCTCCTACCACACCATCATGTCCACCCGCCGCTCCCTCCTCGCCCAACACGGCTCCCGCATCTTCTTCCAAAACCCCTGCGCCACACACGCCTGTCGCGAACTAATGGAGATGGTCCTCTCCTTCCTGTGCAAGCGGTACCCGATGCACTTTTTTTTCTCTTCAGATCAATCCCTCTTCCACAATAACCTCCTCTCCACCACCATCAATCTACTCCAAACCGACAACCCCTTACAAGTCCTCTTCGACAACGTCCCCGAAGACTACGCCGTCATGATGCGCAACGAAACAGATGGGTTATATTACTTGCGAGCAGCAATCGTTTGTTCAAGCGTAGGCTGGTACGCCGCCCAACACCGCGACGCCCCGCTCAAGACCATCCACACACACGTGCCCGATTACGAGTCCAAGATGGCGTTTAGCATGGACCGGTGGTTTAGCAAGTTGTCCACCGAGGCGCCCGTCAGTCGCTGCTCCTGGGGTTTGGAAGACTGGGAAGCTTTTCACACCTCCCCTCCTGACGCTTCTTCGGGGGAGGGGGAGGGGGAATGGACGCGGTCCGCGTTTAAAGGTAGGGAAGAAGAGGTGACGGTTGGCAATATCAAGCTTAGGTGTGACGCGCAGACTTTGAGGAGGTTACCGGTTAGTGGGGCGGTGGTGTTTAATTTCAAGGCCATCTTTTGGGATTTGGACGAGTTGAGGAACGAAAGGTTTGTGCCGGCGTTGTTGGCCAAGGTGTTGAAGGAGGGGAAGCGGGATCTGATTGGGTATAAGTGTGAGGAACATGTGAGGCTGGTGGCGATGAGGGCGTTGGAGGGGTGGGCGGAGGAGCAGAGGGGGAAGGGGTGGGTGCCGCGGGAGTGGGAGGTCGGCACGCTGGAGGAGAGTCCGTTTTTCCCGGGGTGGGAGGGGAAGTGGAGGGGGGAGCAGGGCTTCTAAGGTACACTTAGTAGCAGGATTGCAGGAGGACGGGACGCGGGATACGGGATGCCGCGGGTGGGGGAGGGGTAACGGATATTGGATGCGCGGATGCGGGTGTTATGATTGTAGGTAGCGTTTGCATGGTAGTATATGCAAAAGATACTTCTGTGCTTAACACTTATCATTATCTGTGGGATCGAGGACCGCATTTAATTTATTCCATTCGGGCAGTTCTGTGTTCCGTTGATTTACAAACAGTACCATTCAATTGACTTCTTCCCACACCGGAGGCAATCTTTAATCTTCTACGCCGAAGCCACCAGTTCGAACATAGAACGATTACAACCCAGCATTCGGCAATTCGACCTGGGCGTCGCGAGCCTGTGACCTGCCTCGCAGAAAGACGCTTGTAAAATGTCGTATCGTCCCCCGATCCCATGGTCGATAACTTGAGACAAGCTGAAATCAGGACTATCGAATTGTCTACAGGATTCCAAAATGGGATCATCACAAGACGAGCTCGCGACAGCCACAAATCCAAATCCCGCCGCCGCCCACGGTTAAGCCCAATATGATTACTAAAGTTGTCCCCTTTCCCGAGACGAGCGAACGTTCCGCCTTATTCGGCTTCGCAAGGAAGCAGACGACACCGTCCGCTACCATCTAATCCCTTTTCATCTGACAAACGCTCCCGAGTACGAAGCCATTTCATACCGATGGGCCAGCCCCGAATTGTCTTGCTCCATTGCCATCGGCGATGCCTTCCTCCGACTCACACAGAGTGCTTTCGACATACTGACCGATGCTTGTCTTCAACCAGAAGAGGTAGGCGACGTCCGGTACCTCTGGATCGACTTCGTCTGTATCAACCAGAGCGACCACTTCGAAAAGGATCACCAGATCCCCATGATGCGCGACATCTATTCGGGAGCCACCAAAGTCATCAAGCCTGGCCTGAATCCTCTTGAAGACCAAGCGTGTTGCAATGCATTCCGGCACATCATCACGCAAGAATACTGGACGCGGGCGTGGGTGGTGCAGGAAATCATCTCAGGAAGGGAGACCGTCATACTATACGGCGGGGAATATATCGACTGGTATCTCGTCGCTTCCATCGTTAACTATCTTGTAACGTACGTTAACTTGATAGTACATTTCTTCAACGCACTCGACAAGACACACCACGCTATAGCCGTATTGGTACTGAACTGTATCTTCAAAATCCGGTACCTTCAGAATCTCTAGTTAGAGACGTCGAAACTTCCTCTATATAATATCCTCCTCTTAACAAGTTATACCAAGGCTACAATACAACAAAACAAAGTCAACGCCTTTCTCAGCCTCAGTTACGATACGACCCATCCCGATCTCCAACCCAACCACAAGCTCAGTATTGGGCAGGTATACTAGCGGACAACCATTTACAATTTAGGACAAGGTAGCCTTGCTCTCCTGAGCCTGGCAGGTCTAGCGAACCGCAAACTACACGGCTCAATAATCCCGGATTCGCCTTCATGAGTGACAGATTTCGGGAAAACCTGCCCGCACCTTACGATATCCTACACGTACCCTGCGAATTTCGAGATTTTTATATATTATTAACCACCATGACTAAATTAGCGTTCAAAACTTTATATTCCCAAGTCGAAAGCGCATTTCCCACAGACCAAAGAGGTTTTCTTTCTGACAATACCTATTCCTACCCGATTATTAGCAAATTCCTTCTTAATTATATCTATAGTGCCGTCCTCTATAATTAACTCCTACAGGCTATATTTGAAAGCTCTCTAAAGAATACCGAAATTCGACATAGGATAGTATAGCCTGAGCGCTTTCCCCAATTCCTATATCTAAAAGGTGTGGCTTGAATAGGGCGGCTGTGGGAGATAGGGTACGTGTAGGAAAGCGTAGGGTGCGGGCAGGTTTTCCCCAGATTTCTCTCGGCCCGGAATCACCTGCCAGATTGACAATCCCCAGTCGCATTATCGTGCCGGAGGCCCATCGGAAAGGATGCAGGTTATTATCGACAAGGATATTGAATTGCCGGAGTCGAATCGTCTCGAGGTGAAAGGTCTAATCATCGGCCGCATAGCCGCTGTAGCCAAGCTTATGTCACCACAACAATCCAATCTGAGGACGCTTGATCCATCTGTGGGATCGCCAGGGCAACAGACACTGGTAGATTGGCTACGACCAAAGTCAGACTGCCATCATGAATACTGGGAGCAAATTGGTACCCACTGTCCAGAACCGTATATTCCCCAACGGAACCTCGATTAACCGCAATGAGGCACTCTGGCGAACCATGGTCGGAAACGAGGACCGAGATGCGGCAAAACTCCTCAAGTATCCGGCCCCCGATCAAATCGGCAAGTACTACGAGGCATTCAGCAAGTTGTGTAAGGCACAGAAAGCAGGCAACCTCGAGTCATGTGCCAACGAGATTTCAGCATCTGACAACACGGCCCTATACGGATTGAACCACCTCACATCCTTGATGGGAAGAAGAGCACGCCAGAGGCGCTTTGTTGTAACGGAAAAAGGGCACATGGGGTTCGCTTCCATGGGTGTTCAATGTGGGGACGTCGTTTGCGTTTTGCTGGGATCAAACTCTCCTTGCGTCCTCCGTCCTAACAATGAGGACGGCCAAGATACGATGCAGCTGGTGTGTGAAGCGTATATGCATGGCTTCATGGACGGCGAGGTGGTTGACTGTGGCAATTTTGATGAGATATGGCTACGGATCGTTTGACTGCCAGAGCTGATAGTCAGTTTCAGGCACGTACGTGTACATGCCAGTCATCTTGGGTAGGACCACGGAAATCAGCTACCTACAAACGGGAATTACGGCCTTTTGTGACACTTGCAACACATGGCAACCTCTTGAGCTTCAGTTTGAAGCAAAGCCGGGAGTACAGAGGTTGTGGAAATGGTGTTGCGAAACGTGGAAAGTGTAGCCTTCCGCTCATTGAAGTGCCTTCGAAACCAGATTGTCATTGCCCGAGCTCTCAAGCGTTCAAAGGCTTCACCATGGCCATTCGATGTAATGAGCCCTCATCTCAGACTCGGAATGAGAAAAACGTCGGCTGAGCCTCGCCAGTTCGGTCCCGAGTAGTAACCGAGGACAGTTCGTTAACAGCTTCCAAGTTGTTCTAGGCTCGCAAGCAGGCCAATCGAGAGCTTTATCTTCAAACTCCACGGATCTTCCCTGCGTTGCAGCCTCAAGTCTCGTGTATGAGATCCGAATATCCTCGGAAGAAGCCTCTGCTAGAGAAAGTTTACGGTGACACGCGCGGAAGCCGTGGAACTGGGACGATAAGGCGGGTTAGGCTAGCTTCTACGGTTGGTTGTTTTCTTGGTTGATGTCGAGTTCCACCACATCCAAGGCCTATTCGTACGTCTTGATGCACCTATCAGATCTCCGCCCCTGACTTCAAGCTCGCTGTCCAACGTGCTCCCATGTCGCGGCCCGCACTATTAACCTCTTACAAGGCGTCTATATCCGAAACAACTCAAACCTTCGCAGTGCGGGATGAAGGGCACCGATGAATGTCCGGCGCCACAGGTAACGCCTCCCGAAGGACTTGGCACCGGTTGGGGCTCTCTATGCATGGCGGACTTCCAGGAACCCGCTCGTCCGCGGTATGGCAAAGTCAGGTTGAAAGACACAAAGTTAACGTGGGATACTCTAAGGCACAAACACAACGACTACCGCGGAGACTCGCATTTGCAACAGGACTATCCCTCTATGAGCGCCGGGCAGGGCAGAAATCTGTATAGAGCAAGCCCGAGCCTGTACTTTGAAACGCACGCAGGTTAGAGTTGTTGGCGTTGTCCTCGAGTTTTCACTAACGGGACAGATACATCTGCTGGTGTATGCGTGCTTACGGAGCGCCGCGTTCTGCCCTGCCCGGCGCTTAAAGAGGGATAGTCCTATTGCAAATTTCCCGAGTCTCCCGGTAAGCCTCTCCTAGACTAGAAAAAAACCGGTTCTTAATGAGTAGAAGTGGTAGTGCCTTGGATAGACGGGCTCGGGTCATCTACACCTGCATCAAGGTATTAACCGGCAACCGGACCACCGAAGACAGACCGAATCACCGAACGCCTATTTCGGGGCGCATATGTTCTTGTTGACGCCCAAGAACGAAAAACATGACTGTTTCAACTCTGCAGATCAAACTGCACCTCGGAAACATGCCTACAACATGGAAACCATAGTCATACCGGGCCCGATACTGCTCTGATATAAGTGAGGTATCGTTTCCCTGAATTCTGATCCCCCAGGCCGAACCCTGGCCATGTTCCTTCGATGCACGACGCCATTCACCATCGGTCAACATGTCGACAAGTGACAATACCAGCCACTATATGGCTCAAAGCAACATCATCGCCCCGCCGGCCCGGATCCTGCCACAACAGAGACAGCACACTGGACTAGGTTCCGTCCACGAGGTCGTGTTTGTCTTCGTTCTCTGCCTCGCTCAGTTCCTCTCCCTGGCTGCAATGAACCAGACTGTTGCCCCTATGCTCATCCTTGCCAAGTACTTTGACATCCATGACTATGGAAACCTCAGCTGGTTCTCGGCAGCTTACAGCATGACTGTCGGGACTTTCATCCTTCCTGCTGGTAAGCCAGCCAACCAAACTCACAACCTCTCGTCAAGCTTGACATCAACTCCGACCAGGATAATGACGGACTGACTGACGGCCTCACAGGACGACTCGGTGACATACATGGCCACAAGCTCGTCTTCATGATAGGCTGGGCTTGGTTCAGTCTCTGGTCTCTGGTCTCCGGCTTCTGCGGCCCTTCCAATCTCATATGGTTCAGCACTTGCCGAGCCTTTCAGGGTATGGGCCCAGCATTGGTCATCCCGAACGCTATAGCCATCATCGGGCGAACGTTTCCCATCGGACTGAAACGGAACATCGCTTTTGCTTGCTTTGGAGCAGCAGGGCCAACGGGAGCCGCGATGGGCGCCATCCTCGCTTCGCTTGTATCTGAGAACCTCTCCTGGCACTGGTGCTTCTGGTTCCTGGCTATGACCTGCGCTATGTTAGTGGCGGTATCGTGGATCGTCATTCCCTGGTCTTCCGAGTCCCCTGCCCGCAGTGCAGATGCCTCCCCGGAACGAGCCACCGCCAAGCCCGAGTCCGAACAGATACCAGCCAAACCCACCTTCGACCACCTCGGCGCCCTCACCGGCGTCACCGGCTTGATCCTCATCAACTTCGCCCTAAACCAAGCTCCCCTCGTCGGCTGGATGACTCCTTACATCCCCGCCCTCCTCTTGCTCGGCCTTCTCTCTCTCCTCGCCTTCGTCTGGGTTGAGCTCTGCTTCGCCCAGCAACCCATCGTCCCCCTCCGCGGCCTGCAGCGCCACGCAGCCTTCGTCCTCGCCATCGTCTTCACCGGCTGGTCCTCCCACGGCATCTGGGTCTACTACCTTTACATCTTCCTCGAACACTTACGAGGCCACTCGGCGCTGCTTACATCCCTCGAAACCTCCCCCGTTGCGTTTACGGGTATCTTCTCCGCCTTTTTGACCGTCTACCTTTTGAGGCGCGGCGTGGCGGTATCGCTGATCATGCTCATCTCGTGCTTCTTTTTCTTCCTGGGCAGTCTGCTGGTCGTCCTGACGCCTTTGCACCAAACATACTGGGCCAACACCTTCTTCGCCATCCTCCTGATGCCAGGCGCCATGAACCTGAGTTTCCCAGCTGCTACGATCTTGCTAAGCGAGCAACTGCCGAGGGAGAAGCAGGGCATGGCGGCGAGTCTGGTGGCTACCGTCGTCAACTACAGTATCAGCTGCGGCCTCGGATTGGCGGGGAGTATTCATAAGCGGGCGCTGCTGAGGGCGGGCGATAGAGCGGGGGTGGAAAGAAGCAAAGGGAGCGGGAGGAACCCGGTGCCGGCTCTGAGCGAGAGTAGTGAGGTTTTGGTCGGGGTCAGGTTGGAGGGCATGAGGATGGCGGTTTGGTTTGGGGTCGGGTTGGGCGCGCTGGGGGTGCTGGTTGCGGGCGGGTTTTGGCTTCGGTCTGGGCGGCTCGACAGCAGCAGCTCCTCCCTGTCCCTGAGGATCCCTCGTGAGCCACTTTTAGTTTGGCCTACTCGCTTTTTGCAAGGCCTGGGTGACCGTTATCGTCAATTTAGGGAGAACCCGAGGACTAGAAGGAGGAGGAGGAGGAGAGAGGGTGGGAAGGAACAACAAAGGGAGCAGCAGCAGCGGGGTCAGATGCAGATGGAGTTGGGGCGACAGGATCATCAGGAGAGCGGGTTGGCGCGGGGTGGAAAGGGTGGAAATAAGTCGTGGAAGGGTTGGGCGGGCACCACGGAGGCGATGACGATGACGATGGCGACGACGACGACGACGGGGACGACGGGGAGCGAGGATTCTGCGGTGGTGGAGGGGGAGCCAGTTCTGCGCATTTATGAGGAGATGAGGAGTGTTTTCTACTCGGCTTACGTCGGTCTGGAAAGGACCTCAAGAGTTGACTGAAAGAATGAGCTGGGGAGGATGAAAGGGGTCATGCAGGAGGGGCATTGTAAATGGATGCACACTTTTGAACATGTACCGCGCGCGTCTTGGCTTTCCAACATGTACCAAGCGTTTCTTGGCTTTCATACCTACCTCTGTACAAAGGCTTGTAGGGCTGAGTTTCAAACACACTGTCTTTGATGCCACTCACAAGGCTCCAACTCTCCCCGGGAAGACTGCCGACATGACTGTTGGGAATCTTCCCGTTCCAACCCTCACTCTGGGATTTCCCCTCCGCCCCAGTGCCCTTATCTCACCCATTCTGCCATTCAACCACTCTGCTGCCAGCCGTCGGCGATCCTCATGCAAGCTGCAACGCCACGCCTGCCCCGGCTCACCCTGCTTCGGGTGCTGGCCTCTCGCTGACTGGTAGCCTGAACCGGTGCAACCACACTTGTCATACCCATCCTCGTTGGCGATTCGGCTCTGCGGGTGTCAGCCCGCAGGATTTAATACAGCCCATATACATAGCCCCCACCACCGTGGTCTGTATGATCCTATCGGCGAGGATCCCTTACAGTTCTGCGAATGAACGAGATAGAAATGAGGCCAGTCAACCATCATTACTTGCCAGGGACCGAACCGCAGAAGCGCGGAGGCGACGGAGGCAGCAACACGACACAGTCAGAAAAGGTGGTGTGACGGGTTGGAAGCTGACAGCAGCACGCTAGACTTACCTACACCACAGGAACGAAATGCCCGCTCCTAGGGACGGCTTTCCGAGCTTGAATGACGAACGTAGCACCAAACCAGTGGATTGGAAAGTGAAGCAAGAGGCTCTGGGGGGGCTCCGGCCCAGAACCAGCCACATCTACGACCCATCTTCCTGGTCCTCGTTCCCCGGATGCTTTTTTGCGTGTGGCATGATTCTCCCCCTCTTTCCATCTTTCCAACTTCCATCCATCACAATAATCTTTACCTTTTTCATCTTCAATGTGACGGCGGAAATCGAATGCCGGTCTGAACTCGGCATTGAGCGCGATCAAGAGCTGTCGCCTCGAACAATCACAAAGGTCATCCTCACCTTTGCTTCACATTCCTCAGGGATTCTACGACGAGTTTGGGGGTGGCGCGAGCCATCGATGAGCAACATGGTCGGCTTCAATGGGACATCGATATGCAGGACTCTGCTTCTCCTTCTAGGGTTCTTCTTGATCAAGCTGTCAGTTGCCCAGTTCGACCCCATCAAGGACTTCTGTAGAAGATTCGGACATCAGTCAGCGGTGGTGGACGACAAACTTTATGTGGATGGCGGTTTGGTCAACTGGAAGCCGTACTCGGAAACTTCGGCGAACATCAGCAGTTCGTATCCTACTATACCATGGTTAACTCTCATCCACCACTAACACTTTACAGACCAATTCCTCCTCTACAGCGACCTCAAGCATGAGAGCGAAGGAATGCCCAATGTCTACGCCAACCTATCCAAGAACGCAACTATCCCCAGCGTGAGCTTTGGTATCTTATGGGAGGACTCAATCAACAAGTGGCTCTACTCTTACGGCGGAGAGTCTCAGTCAACAGCAAGCAACTTCATCCTCTACGGCTACGACATCCTCAACAACTACTGGACCTCCTTCGGTCCACCATCTAGCAGCGGTACCATCACACCCCTGAGTCATGGAGCAGGTGTCTCCATCTCCGAACGCGGCGAGGCCTTCTACTACGGCGGATGGTTCAGCGAGAACTCCGTCCCTGGCTGGTCAGGCACTAGACGGGCATCCGATAGACTGATCAAGTACGACATGGACAAGCACGAGTTCAGCAATCTCACCGGACCAGACAACGTCAGAAGAGCCGAAGGGACCATGATCTATCTCCCCATTAGTGATGGAGGGATGTTGGCCTACTTCGGTGGTGTTCGGGACAATGGGAACGGGACTGTGGCGCCTCAACCCCTAGATACCATCTTCATGTACGATCTGGCAAACACCAAGTGGTATACGCAGAAGACATCGGGTAGAGCACCGGAGGATAGGCGCTTGTTTTGTGGAGGAGCGGCAGTGGCGCAGGACCAGTCCAGTTACAACATGTACGTCTTTCTTCCCCCTCAACATCCAAGCCCCGGACTGACACAAACAGCTACATCTACGGCGGCGCCTCGTTCGGCTCCAACCCCATCGGCTACGACGACATCTACGTCCTCTCCATCCCCTCCTTCCAATGGATCCGCAGCCTCTACCCGTCCAACTCCAACGTAACCGGCGAGTTCCCCAAAGCAATGAGCTCCTGCAACGTCATCAACAACGCACAAATGCTGGTCATCGGCGGGCGCGCCATGAACGACACCTCCATCTGCGATGCCGACGACGTCTTGGGTCAACACAACATGGTTCTCGGCAAAGATAACCCGGAGAAAGCCATCTGGGCTCGCTTCCAGCCCAACCTAACCACTTACACCCTGCCCACCGACATCGTCACCGTCGTCGGAGGAAACCCGACCGGAGCCGCCACCGTAACCGTTCCCCCCAAAACAGGCTTCGACGCCCCCGACATGTCCACGCTCATGACGCGCAAACCGCGCCTGGCCGAACGCACAGCAACCCGCAACGTCACCACCACCACCCCGACCTCCTCTCCCACCACCGACCCAAACCCCAAAAAGGGACTCAGCACCGGCGCCATTGCAGGCATCGCCGTCGGCGCCGCAGTAGCTGGCATCGCTGCCCTTGTCGGTCTCTGCTTCTTCTGCATCCGTCGCCGGCAAAAACACTACAAACAACCCCGCGTCGGCGGCGGCGCGCCCGTTACCGGTAGTAACCCAGCTAGTCCAATGGCGCAACACCCGCCTGGCTCTAGTGGCTGGGCTGATGGGCCTGGTGGAGCAACCATTTCGTCTCCGACGTTCAGTCAGGCGCCGACGTATAATACGCAGGCTACTGAGCTTCCTCCTTCCCCGCATGGACATGGTTATAGAGGCGTGGCGTTGGCGCCGCCGGTTGAACTTCCTGGTGCGGAAGCGGGGGAGGGACACAACAATGTGGAGGGGAAGACCAAGTATCCTGGTACGGCGGGGACGGTGGGGAGTCAGGAGATGCCGGTTACGCCGCCGGCGAAGGGTGTGGGCACAACCACGGGGTATCATGGGCATGAGCAAGGACATGGACATGGACATGCACGGTCGCCGTCGGATTTGGGGTCGGGGGATGATGCCATCTCTAGAGGAGGGGTGTCGCCTTCGTTGCCGAGTCCGGGGAATGGGACGGGGGATAGTGGACGGTTTGGAGGGAATGGGGGGCTGCCGCCGTATTCTGCGTCGGGACATGGAGCGTATGGAGGTGGACCGGGYGGAGGGAGGTTTGAGGAGGATTTTGGACATGGGGGCACGTATAGGAGGTGAGTGCCGATGGAGAAGGGGGGGGGGGGGGGGGGGGGGGGACAAGGCCGTTGAGAGGGTTGGAGGATGAGTGAAGATAGGCGTCGCGCAGGGGCGGAAGGGGCCGAATAGGCGCTGAACATCAAAGTTGACTTGTTTGGATTATGGGCAGGGAAGGAGTTATGAGCGAGTGTTTCCTTGGCTTCCACTTGGCATGTTGGTTGTAGTTGTGGGTTCTGTTTTGGAAGGAGCTGTCTGTCCTGGTGATGAAGGGGCTAATGACAGGGGACTCTATGCGGAGAATTGATGAATGACGATGTTAGATTGTTAGGATGCACGTTGAAGCTGTCTTTTTCCCCTTCGCCACAATGTCCGCATGGTGTGCCTCTTCCAGATGTCCTTTGTCTTGGCAAGTAAACAAACACTCAGGGGTAAATCACAAACCCTAACCCTTTGTCTCTCCTTTGTCTCCCCTGCGTTGTGCACCCTCCCATCGGTTCCATCTCTTTCATCTTTCCACCAACTTGTAATGTCTCCGTCACCCACCCTCACTCCAAATAAAAAGTCGCCTGCCCCCTCTGCCCCTGATCCCCACCCACAGCCGCCAACACCAACCCCCCGTCCGTCCCCGTCAACCTCAAATACTGCCCGCTCACTCCCGCCGCCTCAAACGACACTCCCTTCGCCGCATCCGCCAACCCTTCCCTCCGATTCCAACTCGCCTCGCTCTTGAACGTCGCCGACGAACTACTAGACCCCGCATCATACCTTACCTGCGTCCCGCTCCTCCTCAGATACAACCCCGGCCGACTGGCGGATTCCAGACTCACAGTGTTCCCCCCTGCAAGACCGGGGGTGATGATCCTGAATAGTTGATCGCCCAGTGTAGCTGAGCCAGAGGGGGAAGTACCGGTGTAATATCTGACATAGGATTCAGGGGAGGAGAAGCTGCGCAGCCGAACCGGGGTAGCGCCATCAGGAACGGGGATACCTAGATCCGGCGTCCCATCCGCTCGCCAGTAGATCTTTTGCACGCGCGCGCGACGGTTGGGGTCGTTCAACGGGTCACCTGTGATATTGGGGTAGCCACGGTCGTGAAACACTAAGATGTCTGAGAGGTTGTCTTCAGACACAGTGAAGGAGTTATGGCCGGGGCCGTATTGCTTGGTGAGGGAGTTGGATTGGAAGACGGGGGTTTGCGATTTGCTCCAGCTTGCTGCGTTTAGCAGGTCTGCACCGACAGAAGCAGTGAGCAAGCCCATGCAGTAGTTGCTATCCGTGGCGCTGGCGGAGTAAGTGAGGAAGATCTTGCCGTTCTTTTGCAAGGTGGCGGGGCCTTCGTTGACTTTGTACCCGATTCGTTCCCACGATAGGAGAGGGCGACTGATGACTGTTGCTGGCCGTTGGATTGTCCAGGGGTTGATTAGCTTCGCTAATAGCAGAGAACTGTTCTCATCCGTCCTTGTGGGCTCCTGCTGCGCCCAGACTAGATACCGAGTCCCGTTGACTTGGAACTGATGCGCGTCCAGAGAAAAGGTATCCCAATCCGTATTCACCAGTCCCTTCTCCGTCCATGTCGCCGTCTGCGGGTTGGCGCCCACACCCTCCAGCACGAAGGCGCGGATGCGCCATTCGTTGGCCACGCCCAGGGCGACGTAGATGTACCATTTTCCGTCGATGTAGTGCAGTTCGGGGGCCCAGACTTGGTTGGAGCCGATGCCGGAGGATTTGCGTCGCCAGATGGTGGTTTCGGAAGCGGAGGACAGGCCTTGGATGGTGGGAGCGCGGCGGATGATGATGCTGTCGTAGGCGGGGACGGTGGCGGTGAAGTAGTAGTAGCCGTCAGTGTGTTTGGAGATGTGAGGGTCGGCGCGTTGGGGGATGAGGGTGTTGGTGTAGCTGACGGGCGGGGAGGGGCCGGCGGCGAGGGTGGATGGGGAGAGGAGGAGGAGGAGGGAGAGGAAGGCTAGGAGAGGCCGAAGCTTGGGTGTTGGGGACCAGAGCATGGCGGAGGTGGTGGTACCTGTGCAGGTACCGCGGATGCTCGAGTTGGGCTTGTAAGTGGGATGCGGCTTTGATGTGGAAATTGGGGTTCCGTCTGGTTGGCGGGTCAGCTATATGTACAAATATCTCGGTAGTTGTTGATAACCCCTGTCGGCTATAGTAGATCTCGTTTACATCCCATTCCCCGCAGTATGGTTGTATTCTCGATCGGAGTGACGGCGTTAGAAAGGAGATCACGCAACATGATTGGAGCGGATGGAGCAACGCATTGGAACATCGACTTATTGGAGGAATACGATTGTCCGCAATCATTTCAATACTCCTTGATTCGATGTTAAAGATGATCCACGAGCGATCCTATAGTCCAATATTGGTTTGTTTGTTAGTTCGAGACCTCTGGTCAACTTTCCTAGGCGTTTATATATCTAATTAATTCGTTTCGTTCCATAACCAAAGCGTAATCTTACCTTGCATATGCTATTTTGGAAATTTGATATGCCATATTGAATCTTGTTAATGCCTTTCCGACCCGTACTTAGCCATTTGGGACAATTCGGGATAGATCTCGTCCAGTATACTAGGAGTACCAAGCTAACAAACAAACCAGCATTAGATTGTACTTTGACAAACCGCGGCTTTCCAAGTCTTCCTTCGTCCCCCTACCTTTTTATAGTAAAAAGCTCCGGGGTTTCCAGCACCTTCAATTCCTGCTGAAGTTGCACAAGCCGTCTGGAAACCTCAAGCAACTCTCGACGAAGTTCACAATACTCCTCGTCCTCCGAGGTAGAGTCAGAGCTCTCTTGGGGCATTTTCTCGGGAGCTAATCCTGCCAAACCTGCCATAGTCTTCCTTTTCTCCTTCATATACGCTCTCCTTTCGGATGTTTTGCGTTTATTTTCTCGCAACAGCCTATAACATTCCACCACTTGCTCTTGTAACTGGCTCCTCCTCTGCTCTTCCCTCTTCCTATCTCTCTTCGTTTTCCGCTCATCATTCATCGAGTAGCCAGCAGTCCATGACACATTCGACGTCTGTTTCCACGATGTAGCATATGCGGCGTATTCCCCCATATCCGTCTGCCATTTGCCAGCAGTGTCTGACACCCTGCCATCAAGGTTCCATCGTTCATTCGGTTCCTCCTCGTGGTCTTGTTCTTGTTCCAAAGACATTATGCTCGAATCAGAACGTAGGGATAACGTCATTAAGGCTACCTCGCTTCTAAGGCTACCCGCGCGAATATTGGTGGCCGATGAGGCAACCAAACCAGTATTTGCCTTCTGTGCATGATCAGGATCGTGGCACACCTGAAGCAATGAAACGGCCTCCCGTTCCAATTTTTTGAGCTCGATATCCGAAGGCCGTTCCTGGAGCGCGTAGCGTTGGGTATATAGCTGCGCATTCTCGCAATATCTGGTGTAATCCTGGACATACGTGGCGGCAATTTCAGGAACGAGAGGATCGTGGATGTTTGGGCTGGCCAACAGGCTGCAAAGAGCTGTCAGGAGAGCTCCAAGCGAGTACCGATTCCAACTGTCGTCGGAGAACCACGGGGTATTGTCTCGACGATGCGCCGAGAAGCCGTTCATGTATCGCTGGAGGTTCGGATCCTTCCACCAGCTTTGGTAGTCAGCGCAGATATTCCCATTGCAATCAACGTTGGGGTGATATATCCTGGTAATAAAGCGCAGAATGGGCGGTTCGGTAGGCTGTGGTGGCAGTTTGACCAGGATCCAAAACACACCACCTTGATATGGTGTGTCAAGCGGGCCTTCGATGCTGGCGATGAGCCTGTCCAGTCTGTCCTCCATCAGGGACGCGGTGATGAAGGGGACCCCCGCCTTTCGGAGGCTTCGTAACTCGAGGAACGCTCTTCTAGCTGCTGACGTCCCATTGTCATTGTCGGCATGTTAAAGAAGACGAAGAGAGTGGTCAGAGTGCATCTCATCATTGCGGACCCTTATTGAGGCCAGTGCATCACCGTAGCCAACGGAACCAGAGGTGAAACTGGGACTTGGGAGTCGGCCCGTCGATTGTTTCACAAGTTCAGCCATCAGTCTTTGGTTCTGAGGTAGATCTCCCGGGTCGTCGGTCGTTGATTGGGCCACAGTTGCGTGAGGTTCCTCTGGCACGGCTGGTCCAGTTGCAGGTCCCGATAACTTGGATGACACCGTAGCAGCTTCTGTCGTTGGTTTTATGGGTCCTATTATAGCTACAGGCAGTTTTGTGGAGGCCTTGAAGTTATTGGTTACCCTGGATGGTTCTTTCGAGATATTCGCCGGTCGTGTCAAAACCTTTGAAAGCTTCGCTGACCTTAATGGGAGAGTTTGTATCCTAGTGAAGGAAGCTAGGAATGGCAATCCCTCGACGCGTTGTTTGACTCTCCTGAGCAATTGTCTGTTGGGTTGCTGCTGTTGATGTTCTGACGCACAAGGAATGGGGTTACCGGTGTTCGTTGGCTCAGAGGGTCCAGAAAGATGCTCGAGTGCAGGAGGACAGCTTGGTTCCATGTCTTCAAGGATAACGCTGTGTTGAATTGAGGTTTCGCCAAAGTGAGAGACGGCGGTGTAGTACGATGTTTTGGTTGACCGAATAGCACCCGCTGGAAGGGGGTCGTCCAATAGGCTCAGTCGAATACTGGCCGTCTCTGAAGCCATCCTGAGCGACGCAGACGCACCATCGGAGGAAGTTACCTGCTGCAGCAAGCGAAGACTTTGGGTATCAGAGATGGACTCAATCTCCTTTGCCAGGAGAGCCTGTTGTTGTCGAAGGACACCGAGTGTGCTGGTTATCCCCTCCAACCCATCCATCAACTCGCGGATGTTGGCAATAACCTCTCTGAACTTTGCGAGGTCGTGGACGGCCCACCTGGTCACTGTCCATGTTGATTTCTCCTTTTGGTTCCTCCGAAGACGCGCCTTGAGCGACTCGAAGCGTTCTTTGAAGATGTCGAGTCCGGCTGACTGGTGTGAACGGAGATCGGCAACGGCTTGGTCGTCTGCTTCGTCGCCTTGTAGCTCGTATCGGTCTGTTACAAGGTCTGCCTTCTGAAGCAGTAGTTGCAGGTGGCAAAGCGCTGACTCGATTGAAGGCCCGATGTCTTGTCGGTTCAGCAGTGGGTTGAACGGCGCAGAGGACTCCGGGGTGAGGCCTAGGGTTTCGCCCCACAGCACGAGACGGATGCGCTGTAACGAGAGCTGTACAAGCCGAGGTGTTACTAGTTAGTCCAAAACTTGGACGAAGCGAGGGATACATACGTACCTGTGTGCAGAGAAGATCAAAGTCGGCGCCAAACTCGCGTGCCTTGACGACGATGTCGAAGTTGTCGATGCAAGATTTGAAAAGCCCGGCAATCCCGAGGACACCTATAGCCAGGCCTACCGGCTCCATTGTATGGTAGCTCGAGCAGAGATGATTGGGGGAAGCGCTACTAAACGTGAATGAGCGGTCTATTGAACAAGAACGGAGGAGACTTGTCGCTCAAAGAGTATCATTGTTCTCCCACAAGGTCGTCAACGAGCTGAAAAGGTAAAAGTGTTCTTTGGTGCCCTGCATACCTATTGGATAGATGGAAAGCGTTGCTGCCCAAATCATTACCATCTAGTGAACGCGTTGTTGACTTGCCGTCCTCTCTGATTTGCTGGTGCTGATGCATCAGAGTCAGACATGTTGGCGCACCTCCTTGGGAATGGTTAAGCAGACAAATTGGCTGCGAAACTGGTCACGTCAATCCATTAGGCAGATCGTAAGCGGAGAACTTGTGGGAAGACGACCCAATTCTTTCACGATGCCAGTCCATGTCGAAACGGAAATATGTGTAGACAGTGTAGCTACCCCAACCCAGCGGTCGAGACAAGGTCCCGGCCCATTCATCCATCCACCCTTCAACCCAACTTTTCAAAACCCGACGAGTTGAATTCACACAAATAAAAGCGGTGGAATAAGCGAATAGAACTAAAAAGCCTCCCGCACACTAACAACGAACGCTTAGGACCAGTTCGACTACCAGTACGGAAGACACCCTCCCCCCCCCCCAACCCTCATGTATTCACCGTTGTTGAAACAGTGCGCATCAGCTCGCCCCTACCAGCGAACCCCAGCCACGCACCCCAGCGGTCTCGCCCATCAATAGGTGACTCCAGTCAGCAGTTACCAGGGTCGGCGCTACAAAATCATAGGTCAGCCAAGCCATCAAAATGGCTCGTCAAAAAAAACTCCCGTCCAAGCTTACCGAAAGCGCCAACCCGAAACAGTCGACTCGCCGCCTTTCTCACAGCCATTGATCTCGTTTTCCAGGCGGAGGGTGCACTCGCTGTTGGAGAGATCGGAGCTGCCCTCGTTCGGGGTGAGGTTTTGGACTTCGAAAAGCAGACCGATCCCTCCGGATCTCGGGCACATCGACTTGGTTTGTCCTCGGGAGTAGCCGCCGGTGAACATTCCGCCGTTGTTATTGCAAGCATCAATGACAAACCGCCGGGCTTCGTCCCTGTTAGGCCATGAGTCACCAGATTTGTAGCACGTGGCGGAAACGTCCTGGACGGCAAGGAGCATGCTGCCGAGGGCGATGAGGATCGATTGAGTCTTCATAGTGGAAGAAAAAAAAAACGAATTTATGTTGAAGAAATGTTAAGCTGGGTGAATGGCTGAAGCTGTTGTTGTTGCTGGCGATGATGAGATGAATCACCAGGAAGAATGCTGGAAGGAAGTCTCTCTTTATAGTTGGTGACAGTGAAGTAACTTTAATTGAACAACTTCATCTATCCGACTCTGATGGTGTTGAGTCCAATAGAATGCGAGCTTCACCACTACGGTACCCTACCTGCATGCCAGTACTCTAAAACCGAATGTAAGAGCGCGGATTGCGATCTTCGAGTCCGCGCCTGAGTCCGATGCTGAGTCAGATATAATCCATCCAACATTCGCGACACAGAATGATGCGGCAGTGCGTATGGACAGAAACCGGGCCGGTGTAAGCCCAATGTTGTGCGACGCTTGTGCCCCGAGTTCCCCGGGGCTAAGTCGTATGCAAAGATCTAATCTAGCCTTATTACCTATCCAGGAGTGAGTGGCCTTACGTATCCATGTTATCGCGGCAGACTAGGTAGTCTTTTTCACCTTGGCCGACAGCCTCGTCCACAGATACTGGCATAGAAGGTATCATAGTAAAAATGCGATCTGACCAATTACCGCTCCCCTTAAGTATCCAACTGCCCGACGAGTCTGGTTCACTAACTACCACTTTGGCCCTATAGAGCCGTCAAGTAAGTTACAGTAAATAAGTCTGTGGGGAACTATGACGATGGCGTCGGCATTGCCTGGGCCCTTTCTCTTGTGTCCCTAGGGATTCGTAACTAGCTAAAGAAAACATGGAAGCTGGAGCCGGCTTTTGCGTCACTCCAAAGCAAGGTAGCAAGCTTGTTGCACGTAGAGATTAGTAAGCACGGCGTGCATAATTGGTCCATGGTGGCACGTTACACCAGCTAATTGGGCCGTCTTCTAGACCTATCTATACGAAAAGTCGCGGTGCAGAGTCTCATACTGCACCTTCGCCGAGGATGGGACACATCACTAGTAGCAATCCTACGGCTCGTAATAGTTACAACCCCCTAATCAATTAGCTTGTTGTTGGAATAGGTTGATGTGGCCGTTGGTTGGGAAGGAAAGACTACAGGTACTTCTTGTGGATAATAAAGTAAATTGCGCAGTAGCAGGAAACCGACATTTACGATCTGTTTGGCAGCTGCGTTGTCTATCATGGAAAGAGCGGGTGCCGATTAACACACAAGAATAGAAGGCGTGGCAAAAAGGACCGACGCATCAATCCAAACAGCTGCTGCATCAAGCCATCTTGCACCTTCCTCTTTCACCGGGAAATACGTCCCGCCCAGATTCGAACAAGGTATAACCCTCCACACCAGGTAAAACCGGCAGGCTTAGTGCACGGATGGGTCCAACTCCCCAGTCTCCTTGGTCTCTCCACGAACAGCCTCTTCACGATCGCCGTCTTCACTGAAAGAAGAGTCGTTATCAGACGAAAATCCCCCCTCTAGGTCTGACGGGCAGACGTCCGTGTCTTGGAGTCTATCCCGAGCCTCATGTGTACCATAGGAGGCATGAACGGTCAGTCATGTTTTGCGGGAATGGATTGTCCCAACTCTCCCTCTCGTCACGGTACAAGTTTATGCGAACATGAGTTCCGGTGAGCGCAAGGGGTGTGGAACCAGTCTGGGAAGAGAGTGAAGCAGTCAGTACATGCTATAAAGGCGAGACGGAAACAGGCCGACATGGGTACCTAGGCAGAGGTGGGTTGACTTACCACGTTGTGGATTGGCCCGAAATCCTCGTTGAATTCTTCGGTCGCGTAATCCATGGCTACCCACTTCTCGTCACTTGGATCTCGGCTGCCCCGAACGCCCAATTGGCGAATTGGTAGTGATCAGCGATTGCCTCAACATTTACCGAAGAGTTACCCTTTACACAGGACGGCTAGTGTTGCGAGGGTTTACCATTAGCTGACTGTTCTCTAGTGACAAGACTGCCAGTTGCTGGGTGCTCAAGATACCTTACCTTCCACACCAACCCGTTGCATAAAGCGACACGGATTTCCTCGCGCAACTTGTCTGCCCCCTCTTGAATTCGTCTTCGACATACCTCGAAGACGGCTTCCCGGTAGTCACTGTCGTCGCCATCCTCATCGTCAAATCCCCAGCTGCTAGGACGCTGGACGACCTCTGCGTCCTCATCAGTCTCCTCAAGATCTTCAACAGCCTGCTGTGCTAGTCTGGGCTGTGTCGGCTCAGGAGTGGGACTCTTCTGATTCTTGGCAGCTGTCGCCTGGGATGCGGCATCTTGGGCTAAAGCAGGAAGGAAGGTATCAGTACGGATTCGATCCAGACAGCAGAGAAAAGGCCAGGGGAAAGGACTGACGCTTGCCGGACATGGCGGGTGGGATTAGCATTGAGGTTGGGAAGGCGGGAACAGCCTGGATACAGACAGCGATGGAGAGACGAAACTGGATCGGAGTCTTTCCATGAACTCGATCGGAGCTGGAAGGTGGAAGGTGGAAGGAAATGTTTAAAGGCAAAGGTGGCAGGAAGGAGACTGGAATCTGGTCAAACGAAGGAGCCAACTTTTTCAAGTTTTTATTACTGCACTGCACTCAGCTGCGGTGAAGCTTGATATACGGCACCTCATGCAGATGATGCACGCAGTTCATCAGCGCCAACTTAACTCTGCTTTTTACCGGCTATCTCAACTGTTCCACGGTGTATTAGGCATTAAAACCCGGCCCCATTTCTTGAATGACTTGAGTGGGATGATTGAAACCATGGAAGGAACAGATTGTGGCCAGAAGCATCGAGCCCCGCGTGACATCGATGCTTCCTTCCTTCCTAGCGGTGCGCGACTCACTGCAGCTGGAGGAGCCGAGACACTGCACCTGCCAGATACAAACAACAGCGCCTGCCCTAAACTTTGGACCTTTACAAAGAAGGAACTCTGGTGCAAGCTGTTTCTTGCCTCGCCCCTGCGCTTCGGTCCTTCTGGGGGCATCGTATCTCTCTTCGTTGCTTGCCATCACGTTCAGTCGGATGAACTTGAAAGGCTACAGCCATGTCAATGCTACAAGGTGCGAGAGAGCGCTTCTTAAGTATTCTCGATATTCTGTCTGATACACACAGTCCAGCTAACCTCTTCGATGGCCCAGTTTCCCACCTTTCGCTGGCCAACCTGCCGAGCTCGTACGCACCGAATCCACGACGACCGAGCTTTCCACTCTCCCTGATCACGAAGCCATTGCATCAAGTCTGCTCCAACACCGAACACCGTTAGCTCCAAGAGCCCGAGGCACAAGAAATCTTCAACAGACAGTCCTCGTACTCCTTCCTGCCTGTGCTATGCCCGGCTTCCGCAACAAGTGCGTCCTTTAGGTTTGGAAGATGAACTCGGCTATCTTGACCTCAGCGTCTTGGGCTTTGACGATTGACCCGATCACCATGGAGGTCAGTCCTACGGCCGCCGCTCCGCCCATAACGTAATAATTCCCGGGCTGGTACGTTGCTAACCCAGACAAAAAGTCGTGACCTTTGGTCAGACAGGTATTGCTGATCTTCAGGGCGCCATCAGCCTTACTGTACCCTGCCACATGATCCCAAGTCACACATCCTGCATAGATGACTGCTTGCAGAGCAGAGAAGAACATCGTTACCATGCCCTTGAAGATTCGAAGGCTGCAATGCTTGATGCCAGCGAAGATGGAGACCACCCAACTAGTCAGTTGGAGGCCCCAACTGGGCGACGGATCATCGGGATCTGGCGTAGGGAAAGATAACACAAGTGAGAACAGAAACTTTGACGCGCCGCCCTTGTCCCATTCTTTCAGAGCACCAAAATTCGGAAAGGCACTACCCATCGGCGTCAACCACTCCTTTGCCTCGTCGAAAAGGGAGTAGCAGCTGTATCCAAAGTAGATGATACCGACAATGTAAGAATGCGCCTTCAGCCACTTCGCAATCTTCTGGAGAAGACTATGCTTCATCATCTTATTGACGAAGGTCTCTTGGCTCTTTCCGCCGCCAGGGCTGGAGTCTTTAGGGCTGTCTGTCACTCCCGAATCGGCCAACTTGTTTGAGGCAACGCCACTATCGGTCGTCTCGGAAGCGGTGGGCTGCATAACCGCAAATAGCTGGGGAGCGGCCATGAGCTCATGCCCAGCGAGCTCAGCATCTAGCTCGGTTTTGGCAGCCTGGATCTCCTTGTAGCTTGGATGATTTTTCGGGCTCACACCGTGGCATATCTTGAAAGCAATTGTGCCAGGGATTGCTAGCAGCATTGTGATGGCATCAAGGAACGACAGAGGTCGGTCGGAGATCTTCGACCACAACCAGGAGATGACAGGGATTTCGATGGTCGCCGTGGCAAGACTCTTCACCATGAGGATGAGTTTAGCTCCCGCCTGGACGAAAAGCGTAATCAGATCTCTCGCAATTGCAATAAGCCTCGTGAGCAGCTTACTACCGAGCTTGGAGAAGACCTCAGAAACAGTTGCTTTTCGGTTCGGGTCGAGGAGTGACACCAAAGCGGACCCAATGTCCCCCGCACCCTCCGCAAACTCCTTGACGAGATCTTCGAGAGCTGCCACGATCTTGGTCAGGTCGTCATCCTCGATCTTCTTTTTTGCAGACTCCATGGCTTGACGGACCTCAGGGTTGTGCTGGGCATGATGGTTCGCATAGTTCCCCCCTGGTGAGTGGAAACCTTTCTCCATTTGGCTTGGCTCCTTCCCTTTTTGGCCATTGGCGTCGTGATCGACATGACCGTCTACTTCGGGCGGCAGCTGGGTTGTGTTGCAATTCTTGCTAAGGCTCTCCTCTAGTTCATCAAGATACGACACCGCCTTATCACCAAAGAGAAGTACTGCCTTGACAGCAGTATCAACGAACCCTTCGAAATAGTCGCGGAAGATGTTGTGGGTCTCCTTGATATCACCCCAGGCGAAGAGAAACTTCAGTCCGTTCCATATCTTCTTCAGACCCTCACCCAGCCACTCGAGGGCCTTCCTGAGGCCTTTCATCACATGCTCGTATGTTTGGACCAGGAATTTCCAGACCTTGTTTCCAATCTTGACAACAAGATGCCAACCGTCTACGAAGATGTCTCTCACAGACTCGAGAGATCTGGTGAGCCAGTCGAAAACTGCCCAATTGCCCGTAGTTGGCTTCTCTCCGCTAATATTGGACTCCTCTCCAAGTTTGGGTTGTTCTGAAGGCTGTTCCAAAGAGACAGGTTGCCTCTTCTCGGTACCTGTAAACTGCGTTTCCAGTTTCATGCTGGCACCCTTTGAAGACAATGACTTGATGGCCGCGGCAGCTCCTTCAATGTTGACGTTCTTCGATCCTCCGCTCAAGAGCTTTTCGCCATTCGGAAGTTGGGCATTCTGCAAGTCATCGCCGGACTTGATCTTGCTAAAGAAGTCCAGAACTTTTCGAGAGGGATCGATGTACGTCGTCTCGCATCCTGGAACACCCGAAACTCGCAAGCTCGGTACATTCAGGTCATCAATCTCTTGAATCACCGTGAGGGTTCCCATCACATCGGCCTTGACTTTGACTGGCAGTCGGCTAAGCTCAATTCTTCGGCCGTTGACAGTTGCGAGACATGTACTGGATGCACTGAGGTCAACTTCCAGCCCATCAAGTGGAGATCGGCCCCAAGCACCAGGATAGATCTTGATGTGAGTCGTGTAAGTGAACACTTCTCGATGTGTCTTGATCGCTGGGACGCTGAAGTCACCAGTTGTCCAAAGACTGGAGTCACCCGACTGGTACAGAACTCGCATTTTCGGATGGTCTTCGTCGCCGAGAACGAACATTTGCTGGGACTGAGTGGTTTCGTTGACCGAGGCAGCAAAGCGCACACCTCCGTCAAGGACCTGGTTGGCATCGCTGTGCCTCTCGAAGGCGTCAACCGCGGGGCTTTCTGAAGGTCCAATCTTGAATTGAGTGTACGCTATCACGCCGTCATTGTTGCGAGTGAAGACGGAGATCAAGGAGCCAGACTGTGCAGCATGGATTTGTTTCAATCCTCGGAGGCAGTCCGCTGAGGCAACCAGACTGCGGTCAGGCAACTTTTTTGAACCTCTTACACAGTCTCGGGCTGGAATACGGTGGATTCCATTTTCCGCGGAAACGAGAAGATCGGTCCGGCCCGTCGATGTCCTGACGGTCGCAAGATCAGATGCACCTGGGGGAACTGGCAGCTGATAGTTCATATGGGAGTAGTAACCTCCCTGACCGCCCAGTCCGGTGAAGCTGAGCCGAAGAACCTCACTGATCCTGAACAGGACGAAGAGTCCAAAGGTCCCGCCACCCCCAGGCAATGTACCAGGGCAGAGGCTGATGATCTCTCTTGGGTTGCAAGGCATCTGAAGATCAGTCCTGACGGACCATGAAGAAGCCTTGTAGTCGATATCAAGGCGACATATATCGTGTTCGGGAGAATTGACCTTTCTGAACCTTGCTACCGCAAGGGGATGGTCGTCATCTGAGCCTCGGCCCTATCAGTTTACTGTTAGTACAGGACGGAGAAGTCACGGTCAACCACATGAGGCACTCACAAGCAGGAGACCATATATCTGGCCCTGGATGGTGTTGTCCTGACCCTGGACAGCATGGTCCAGGAGCTTGTCGATGTTCTTCTCCAAAGCTTCTGGCTTCAGTCTGCGCAGGACGACCAACTGAGACAGGCCTTTTGGCTTTCCGTGGGCGAACACGAGGTTCAGAGTCAGGTCGGTGTCCTGATATACTCCAAGTGCTGTGGCCTCGTGCTCCGCCGGGATGCTCAGCTTTTTGCTGAGGTTGATCAGCTGGTTACGCCCCAATTCGTCTTGTTTGATGAGGTACAGCACGCCCTGTGTGCCAATGGAAAACACCATGGGGTTCCGCTTCTCATCTTTGACGACATAGAAGTCCTGCGTGTCCAGAAGCGGTGTCGAAGTCACCACTTGCTCAATGAGCTCTGAATCGTGATAGATGGACATTGTCGACGGGGTGTTAGGACACCAAAGTCCCAAGCGTAGAAAGAAAGACAATGGGGGGATACGAAAACACAATGGAGGGATACGATGGAAAAAGAAGCTGTGGAATGGAGGTATCAGAGCGAGGTAAGTTGATTGAACATTCACCAACTTTTCGGCAAACACTCAGTACGGCGGAGGATGATTATATGAGCTAACAGCTGTCTTGGATTCTCACAGTCTCGTATCTTCATATCAAGATCTCTGCAAGATGGATGAAGTGTCTCGACTTGTGGCCAAAAGGTCCGACGATCATCAAACCAAGTACCGAAGTTGGAGACTGCAGTGTTAGTTGTCGAGTTTCGTTCAGCTGGATGTCCAGATTTGGCGTCATCGCTCATCCAGAGATGCGTTGGCATAGCCTCGAGCCAAACAATTTGATCACATCTCGGGATATTGGGCTGGACTGCATCTGTGTCTAGACAGATCATGGATCGTCTCCAACTAACTGAACAGCTCTTTCGTTCAACACAACCCATTCATCCGAATTCGGAGACCGTGCATACGTAGAGATACGTCAATGGCGCTTAGAGGGTCCGCAAAGGTTCAATTGTTACAGGAGGATCGGCGGCGGAGAAGTCATTGGCTCCACATGACTCATGAGGGTCGGGAAGGCCAAACCAAGCCGGACATACGGCTGGAGATACCCACCACAATACGACCCAATATTGACCCAGAGCTCCCAGACTTTGAGTCAACCACTCGGCAAGTCGGCAGGGGCTGAAAGAGATCCGACGGCTCACTGTCGCCTGCGTGCTTCTTGTTCCCCGGGTGGAGCACGTCGCCGTCGATGGAGTCGCGGTGGGCTCGTTCGGACCGGGAGTCGTTCTTGGCTCCCGTCCGCAACTCCACCAACCCATTCTCCATTCGCTTATTCATAGGGCTGCGGGGAGAGCCGGGCACCCTCGGTGCCTCGTCAACCTCGACGACGTGGCACAGTACGTCATCTGGGAGCAATGATCTACGATCTATCGATCTTGTCAATGAAGTGGGTCGGTCCCAATTGGCCTCCTCCCGTCTTGGCTGCATCTGATGATCTTGATCTAGCCATCCTCGACACTTCAGCTCAGATGAGAACATGCCTAAGTTTCGGCGATCCTCCCTGCATTGTCGCCAATTCGCTCAGCTACCTGGAAGGTGGAGAGGGATACGTATCAATCTTGAACCCCGCCATTTGGCGATGTTGAGGGCCGATGCTAGCAGGTAGGCACTCCCGATGAGTGGTTTAGAGGTATCACTTCAGAAGATAGCATCTCCAGCCCAGCACAAATATCAACCGCAATTCCGCAATTACCAGATGCCCCTTCGAAGACACGGCTTTGCAGCAGACTCGACCTCCGAACCAAATACTTCACAATCGACTCCACGATAACTTGACACCGTTCACGCAGAAACAACCTCGAACACTTGAGCACGATGGCGACAACTGAAGTTGACTCACGCCTGAAAGATTTCGATCTTCAAGGTTTCCATCAAATCATCGCCATCTCCCAAGATGTAGGTTCATGCCCCAGGCTTGCAGACCCGTCAACCACACAGAGGCCCTAACAAGGTTACCAGAAAATCAATGACAATCTCAGAGTCCGGTTTGATCCTGAGCTGCAACCCGAGCTTCTCTCTTTCAAGCATGAGATGCCCGGCTTCGGGACCTCCGAGGCAACGCTTGACCCTCCGAACGTTGAGGTCTGCACCGAGAGCAACACGGAGACCAAACGTTCAAGGTTCTTCCTCAACTTCAAGACCGGCAGCTACAAGTACAGGATGAGCGTTGAGGAAGGAGACGTTGAAACGCTTCCCATTGACGGCTGGAAAATTCCGTTCTTCGTCGCTTATGACGAAAAGACGCTGGCCAAACCCCCCGACAGCAGCCATCCGGACTTGAAGTCGAAATGGGCCAAGTTGGAACCCGGCAAGTACAGCCTGAGTCGCATCATCATGTTTCTCGGTTCGGCACCTCTCTCTTCCATCGACTGGGACCACGCCCACTCCCCCGGCCTCAGCAAAGACAGTGATCCAGATGACATGAAGGTGATGTTCTTTAAGATGTTCCTCACGGCATATTTGAAGAGACTACAAAAGGACCCAGACGCTCTCACCCTTGGCTACACGATCAAAGAGGCGGCCCCTGACCCCACGGACAAGGCCCCGACGTTCCCTCCAACCGCTGTGAAAATCCAGAACTACCGATATCAGCCTTGTTCCGACACGCAACAAACCATCAACGGGAAGCCCATCCCTCCGAACTCCCGTGACGCCTTCGTGTTCATGGAGATGACCGGAGGTTCTGACTTCCCCCGCGATGAGCTGCAGAGAAAGGGTAACCTCATCATTGGCGACATGCCGGGAGCGCTCGTTTTCAGCAGAGAACTCTTTTTCAAGAAGTACCTGGTAGAAAACGCTCTCAGCACCGTCAACGTCTCCTTCCTCGACATGATGAATGATCTGATGAAGTGGGTGGATGGAGGACGTTGGGATTCGAATTGGTTGCTCACCAACCGATCAAGGGACGAAACAATTCCGGATGCGAAGTGGACAATTGACGGGTCCAAGGCCACGCTGAGCTGGAAGGGACGGAAGTCGTACAGCTCGTGGTCGGGATACCTCCATTCTACGGACAGCTCGCTCGAGACCGAACTGACCACTCAAGCACGGGCAAACAAGATCACTCTCACCTCAAAGATGAAGCTCGGTTCCATGGAGACAGTACCGGGTGGTCCGCATGGCGCCGGCGGGTACCACAGAGGAACGGACGGTGAAGTTCATCTCACCATCGAGTTCGTCATCTTTGCGGACGAGGATGGCACTCTTCATGTACAGCCAGAAGAGAAGATCGACTATGTCGGTGCGGACGACAGCAGGGACGCCAGTATTATCAACTGGATCCTTGGCAAGGGAGAAACTGAGGTCGGAGACTTCATCAAGAGTGGGTTGCGGGACATTGTCCGGATGAAGCACATCGGCGACGCGATTGCTGCGGATCTCAACGAGAAGAAGCAGCTGGTGTTTCCGGGCTCGGGAACGTTCAGCTACAAGGATCCTAAGTTCTCGGATGGCGGCGATCTTCTTATTACATTGGATCTGGTTGGTAAGGATATTGAGAAGGACAAGACGTTGGTTTCTTAGGGAGTTCGACTTTCGAGGGGGGAAGGGAGGGCGCGCAGTCATGCTAGACGGAGTGGCGCCCTTTTTTGCGGCGGGTGGTGGCTAAGGTCAGTGGAGGTAACAATGTGAATCGATGGATCGTCAAAGTCCGCCTGCGATCCGCCTAATGGGTTGACGTTTATTTGTCTGCTCAGCCATCCCCATGACGTGCGCCATTGTGTTTGAGCTGCACTTCACGCACGCCCAAAAACTCCCGAGGTACGCCCATTTTCAGAGGTGCTAGAAGGACCCGCGCTTTTACCTCTAAAGTAACCTATAATACCTTATAAATCTCTTAGGTCCCTGTTACTTTGTTCACTTTGAAATAGTTTTCCTTGATCGCATTTCGCAATCCGACTCAAAGAAGGATGTAAATATCGAAAACGAAGTACACCATTTGGTAGGTACACATCCTCGATAAGGCCAAAGGAGTTAGAACAACGTCAAGTTGTCTCGGAGAATGGACGGCAAAGTATATATCGAAGACAAAAGCCAATGCAAGAAGTACGGAATCGTTTTTCTTAAGTATTTTAAGGGGGTGTACTTAAAGGGCGTACCTGGGGAGTTTTTGGGCGTGCATGGAGTGTACCCCTTCATTTGCTACCGATTTCTATCGCCCATCACAGGAACCGGCAACTTCTTACCAACCACCTGTACCTACGGCTGCTACTGAACAAAGGCGGACAAATCAGCCCAGTACCGTAATCCGTAGTGGTATTGTCTTCAACCGTTTCAGAGGTCAAGGGCTAACAACGGTCTTTGAAGAGATGCTTAAATTTTTTGAAAGACGGCACAGCCCAACGCCGCGAAACGTCCCTTTACTCCACGCTACAAGCACAGCACGACAATGCAATGCCATTACGAAAACACAACCGGGTATCTTCGGCTCCCTTCAAATCTTGAATCCACCGGCCAGCTCCATGATCCTGTCCGGATCAACCTGGTTCCTGATCCTCGCCAACCGCGCCGCGTTCTCGTTGCCGTACAGCTGCTCCGGAGTGGCGTCAAAGAGCGAGTAGTTGGGGTAATAGGTGAAGGTATCACTGTAAATGCCGTCGTCGATGGCCACCTTCTTGAGCGTCTCAAGAGTCTGCTTCATGCGGGCGTACCAGAACTCGTCGTTCTGGGGAAGGGACCACGCGAAGTAGATGTTGAGCTGGGACAGGTTATGTTAGCTCGGATCTGTCACAAGGTAGAATACACCACTTAAAGTGACTTACGGGAAGGGGAGACTCGGTGTGCGGGAAAGCACTCTCAGTGGCGTGCTCGCCGTACTTGGTGAAGGGCTCAATGTCATAGCTGACAGTGATGCCGCCGTGAAGACCCATGATCTTGCTGATGTCCTGTTCAGGTTGTTATCAAGCTTAGTCATCTTTCTTCTTTGCTTCAGACGCACAGACAGCAACTTACATCAGTCTCTTGCCTGCTGGCTTCCAGGAAAGTCTGGGAGAGCTCAGAAGTCGCAAAGCTGATGAAACCACCGCGGATGTTGGTCAGCTCCACAACCTGCGCAGGGATGGCCTGCACAAAGCTAATAAAGCTCTGAGACTTGACTGTCGTGATGAGCGGCTTGATGTCATCAAAGAGCTCGAATGTGGCCGGCTTCTCGGGACCATGGTGGAAGAACAGAACCAAAGCAGTGGTGCCCACAGGACTGCCCTCAAGGGTGGTAATGATCTGGGTCCGGGGATTCTTGTTCAGGTACGAGAACTGAGAAGTGGCGTTGAGAATCTTGTCGACAGCACTGGTGGGATAGATGCCGAGACCACCGTACACCTTCTCAGGCTGCTCATGGGTGTAGAGCTCGGCCGACGTGACAATGCCAAAGCGGTTGAGACCGCCCTTGAGGGCAAAGTAGAGGTCGGGGTTCTGGGTCTTGGACACTTTGGTAATGGTTCCGTTCTGTTCGGCCGTGTGTTAGCTGACATTCGTCACACTAGTTCTAGGGACCAGCCATGGTAACTTACGGGAAGGACAAGCTCATAGCTCTTGACCGTGTCACAGGTCATACCATACTGGCTTGTCTTCCAGGAGTATCCACCACCGAGGGTGAAGCCACCAACGCCCGGGCCGGGCACTCTTCCTCCAGCAACATTCCTGCCGGTACCTTCCAGGGCCTTGTACACATCAACCCAGACCTGGAACACTGTTTAGTTACCGGTCTCGGCCACAGATAACACCGACATTTACTTACGTTGCCAAAGCCAATCTCAGCGACGCTCTTGTCCTCAGACAGCTTCACTTGGTCCAGCCTCTTGAGCGAGATATGTACACCCTTGGTGCTGGAGAAGCCTGGGTTTGAAGAGTGACCACCAGACTGGACGGCAAAGGGAGTCTTGGTGGCGCCAATAATCTGCAGCGCAACCGACACATCCTCCGCAGACCCAGGTGCAAAGACGCACGATGGCTGTTCATAGGACGACCAGAACCAGTGGTTAATCGCCGAAGTGAAGGAGATGGCCTGGACTGTAGTACGCAGCGAAAGATATGAGTCGTCCGTCCACGCTGTGATACAACTCAGGGGAGTGGGAACAACACTTACTTGGGTAGATGACATTACTGGCCTTGGAGATCTTTGCCTCGATCTCCTTGCAGATGGGTGTCCATTCCGTGGGAAGGGTTGCTTGGGCAGTACCGACAACCGCGGCGACGGTCGTCAACAGACTTGTGAGGCGAGCCATCTTGATGCTTAACGAGATGAAGGAAGAAGAATCAACCACTGATGAGAGACCCGTCTAGAACCGAAACCGTTGGTGGCTCAACACGGTAACTTGAACTGACCGTCTACTTGCCCCTGGCGAGTGTCAGATCGTAACCCGACCAGCGAAAAAAAGGGGGCTCCTATCTATATTGGAGACGAGCAAACTAAAGGATACCCGATCAAGCAAACCATTGGGTTGGCAGACTGGACTCTCTGGAGTGGACGTGTCAACACGAGGTTCAAGATCCCTTGCCCTTGCTCTGCGTTTTCCTTGCAACGCGGCCAGGCCGCTGTGGACCTGCTCCGCTTCCGTTCATGGAGCTCTCCGTCTTTCCTTTCTTTCCCCATCTTTAGTGTACCATCACCATCCTTCCTTTCCCTGACTCTGGTCCGGTTGGATAGGTAGGGTATGCTCCTAGCGGAACGAGGCCGAAGTCCGGAGAACCCAGCAGCTGATGCATCTCCATCACGTTTACACCAAGCTTTTCATAGCATAGAGGTACGAAACATGTATGTATGTGTAGAGGTGAGCCAGAGTTGACTATGTTCAGCGAGGGGGAAATATGATCGGCCGGTTGTAAAATCCTGGATGTCGATCAACGGGGTCCTTCATGACAGATGGCATGTCAACCAATCGTTTTTCATGTTGTCGGCGCCGACAAGGGTCACTTTCGGGCCCGGTCCCTGTGATTTGACTAGCCGTTGCACCGGTCATTGTTCAATGTAACGGGTTGTGTGGTCTGATGGTGTCCGAAAGAGGAACTCAGAAGCTAATCTGATGTTCGGTCTGTCCAGGTCAGGAACAAAAAGCAGACGACAATATCACTGATTCTCTCCCAAAAGGGAAGGGGGCTTCCACCTTGTCCGGGCTGGATTTCCACGATGGAGAAACTGCACGGGATGTGGGCACTAACTACCTATTCGCAAATATGCAGCAACCACGTTGCGCAGAACACGAAAGCCACGTTTGTCCGCCGCGAACTTGCGGGTTCTCCGGTACGCAGAGGGGCCTCCGAAGCCCCGGTCCGGTCATGTGTATGTTCCTCTCCTCCGAGCCAAATCAGCCCCTTTTTGTAGATGGCGTGCTACGGTCACAGGATGGAGCTTCCAGCAAGGTTGGTTGCTTTGAGCTCGGTAAGGTCCAGGATCCGAGGGGAGATCCGCCCTCGGCCCAACCCTGTACCTGGCTGAACAAGTGGGAACAGCGATCAATCGATTCATGTAGTACTGAAGTCAGTCGGGTACCAACATCACGGCGTCGAAAGCCACGCCTGCACGATGTCGATATCATCGAGGATCGGATCTGGTTGTCGGGACTCCTCCCGGTCCCCACATGGAAAGGTCGATCGGACATTTCGCATTCGCTTTCGTAGGACTTAACCGATGGTGGATGTCGTGCCTGCGAGTACAACAGGCACATACATGTTCCTTTTTTAAGCGGGTTTGGTAACAAGCTGCGCATCATGTAAAACATGCATTCCGTCGCCGCGTCGTGGCTGGGCTGAGACAACCATGTGCTGGGCGAGGGCAGCAAATACGGATGGCCGATGGGATTCTGACTTTTTTCTTCTCAGAAACAGCTCCGATCGATATCCGAGGTGGCTTTCGGCAAGGGTGCGCGGTTTATGGTCGTCGAGACATGCATTGGAGCCTCATAACAGCAAGCATACCTTATTGAACATGGCGCGGTCGAATAATTGTCCAGGCCAAGAATATTGGCGGACTTGTTCTGGCTTGTCATGGTGGTGTTGGGTGTTGGCGGGTGCTGGCTGGAAAAGGGATGCCAAGCCCTGAAGACAGGCGTCCCCGGGCCGGTACTTGGGCGGTCCTGGCTCGGTATCTCACTTCCATCCGACGATGCCCCTTTCCGTCCTTCTTCTTGAATGGCAGCCCCATCTTGAATCCCGTTTTCCAAAATGTCCAAGGTCTTCCTTTGTGTCTTATTGCTCCATTTCGTGGGAGTTACGAAGGTTTTGATTCAGGATGTGCCTATTGGGGCATCATGGCGCATTGCAGTGCCTTATCAATAACGGAGATGGCCAGCTATCAGTCTTCGGGCCAATTACCTAGCACATCTGTTAATGCGTTATTGCGCTTCGCTTTTCATAAACGGAACCGTGTCGAATAACACCATCGGGATCCATCATCTGTTATTCACAAATCTCTTCGGGTTCGACACTCCCGCATATTCCTCTCCACACATTACGAAAACAAAACACCAAAGAAAAATGACAATGGGAAAGAAACTTGGCATCTAAGAGTTTTCAAAAAGGGAAATTATTGCCAAAAAAAACGGAAAAAAGAATGGGGCCACCCGGGGATTGAACCCGGGACCTCTCGCAAGAATGCTCAGGATTGAACCCTAAGCGAGAATCATACCACTAGACCAGCGGCCCGTGTTATTGGATGTTTGTGGTACTCCGATGAAGTGCTTACATAGCTAGCGTAAATGAGTAAGGTTGCGCTGACGACGGAAGAATATAGTAATTGTGGTAATGCATCGCGATTGCTTTAACGCCTGCGTCGTGCTGTCGCATTGTTTTGAATTGGACTGGAAAATGGAAGTTGGAGCTCTCTCAATCGCTTTGTTGGTCTTCTTTCGGCGGAATCGGGTCGAAAGGAAGAGATATTGGTGAGTGTCTGCACTGCGGATTTCAGACGGCAAGAGCGGTCGTTGCACCAACTGTGGCAGTCGTTCGCCCACCATTATTCATCTTCTGCCTGTATTCCTTATTTCTCTTCCATTTCCACCTCCAATTCGCACGATCCACTCATAGTCATTGCTCTTGTTTCCGTTGTCGTTGTCTTCCTTCGGTTATTTGGTACCACTACACCATCAAGCCCATATTCTGGTTCAGTTACTATCTTCTGCATCACCACTCCCGGACATGACCGTCTGCGCTTCTAGACACCAACAAAACCATCCAATCAATCCCTCTCCCATTCGCGTTCCTTCGCGTCTATCCACCCAATAGCATCATCAAGTCTCTCCAGTCCGACATGTCGCATGCGTGGAACATGTGTAAGCAGGGGCACAGTTGCGGCAAAGAGGAACCGACCCAAGCGAGGTGTGCGTCGTCTTGGCAGGGGATTGGACTGATCACAAAGTCCATACGGCGTGTACTTGACAAGGATTCAATAGGACCGTACTGTGCCCTCAAAGGATGAGTGTGGCTTGGAGGGCTAGCTTCTTTCAGCTGAGGCTTCATGTTGGTGACTTTCCCTTGAACAGCAATTGCTCTCTTATATGCTGATCAAGTCTCAAACCGCTTTCTGCTTGGCGTTTCTCTTTTCCGTTCATTCTCTCCACCAACATTGCGCTCACAGCCTTGTCCAGCGAGAACGACGTGGAAGCTTCCTAGAGCCACGCAAACCCACTTCGCATCTCTTATCACTAAGAACGCCCTATTGCACGGCACAGCTAGCATGTTCATTACATCCTGGCCCAAGAATGGTCATGTTGTGATTCGGCTGCCAAGAAATCCGCCGAACTGTCAACGCCGCCCGGGCAATCCGGAGCCCCTGAGCTTGTCATTGGCCCTCAAGCAACCTTGTAGCGCTCTATAGCATATGGACCCCAATTCTGGACCAGTTTCTTCCTTCGATGATGATATTCGCTATGCTGTAACATCGATCTCGAGTGAGTTGAGGCCGAGTGTCGGTCGTCTTTGAGAGCGTTAACGACTTCACCACGGCCAAGAACCATCACAAAGACCGCACTTCAACAGACTTCTCTCGATATTAAGGCACCCGCAAATTTTTTCTCATTCTTTCTAAGCCTTCCATGTAGTGATCCTACATGAGATATCTCCCACTTCCTCGGGCCCGCCACGTTGTCGTACCGGAAATGCTCCGAACTTTTGCCTACATAGGGCAAGGTGGCAAGATCTGATTCCGTTGCACTCTTCCATCGAACCACTATATCTTCCGTCGGCGATTTTCGGTTCCCAAGATCCGTGGTTGCACCTATGCGGCACAGTACGTCATGGTGATATCCCGAATCCCATCACGACCTGCGACGGCTTTGTGTCAGGGCGCGGCTAGCCTCCTGGAATAAGCGACCACAGACCAGCTACGATCCACTCGGCACGCTAGAACGTATCTACGCAGTGGAAGAACCAGGTAACAGTGTAGCATGGGATCATTGTCCTACAGAGCACGGTACCTGCACGCTGTCAACCGTTCACTTGGTGTACGTCTTCCAGTACGAGACTCCCTGTAAGCAAAAGTTCCAATCCTTGAGCACGATTACCCCAGGCCGCTAGGGCACAGGTTATCTCTACAATGCTGGTGTCATGACGCAGACATCCGGAGGGAGCGAGTAAGGGATCCCTGAACATTTGTATGTCAAGATGGAAACTCTTGTCCCACGGAGTACGGTTCCTGCGCCTTGTCAACTTCGCCTGTCCGTGCCTTTTATTGTGATCCTTGACAACAAAAGTTCCAATAAGTCGGCCTCACGGCGTAGCAACATCACTTACAAGGCTGAGGCTGAGTTTGTTGCATCTAGGTAACCTCCGTCCTTGTCTCCGGAGGTCCGGACACTGATCACCCGCGATGCTATAAGTACGGATCTGTGGAACTGCATCTGTTGAAGGAAAAAAAGCATCAAACACTGCTCAAGAGCTTCGAGAGCCTCAAGAAGTCAGCAGCACTTCTTCAAGTTCCCTCGAGACTCACTTCACTTCGACACCTTTCGAGCCACTCATCCCCAACCTCAGACCCACTTGGACATCACATCGCCAACTCCTCACCTACAACCATGCTCTCCTGTACCCGCTCCCTCATCTGGGGCGGCCTCCTTGCCTTAGCCGGCCTAACAACCGCCTCCCCAGTTGCAACCGGCCCCCTCCCCATCGCCATCCGTGACACCTCTCCCCCCTCTTCCCTTAAACACCGCGACTACAACACCTCCTCCCTCTCCCCCGTCGTCGTCTCCCTCCCGACAACAATACAACAAGACCTAACCACTCTCCTCTCCCCCTCTTCCCTCGTCATCCTCCCTTCCTCCCCCTCCTTCACCCAATACACCCACCGCTGGTCCCTCAACACCCACACCAACTCGCCCTCCTACGCAGTCATCGTCATCCCCGCCTCCGAGCGCGACGTCTCTCTGACCATCCAATACGCCAACACCCACTCCATCCCCTTCCTCGCTACAACGGGAACCCACGGCACCTGGCAGGGTCTGTCGCAGCTGCAGGGCGGCATGGCCATCTGGACGCGCAACCTGACCAAGATGGAGTTCGCTGCTGACGGGCAATCCGCCACTCTCGGCGGCGGGTTACGCGGTGACGACGTCATCCCCGCCCTTTGGGCTCGCGGGAAACAGACTACCACCGGCTCCTGTCGGTGCGTCTCATTGCTAGGGCCGGCGCTGGGCGGTGGACACGGTTGGTTGCAGGGGCAGTATGGATTGGGAGCTGATCAGATCTTGTCTGCGCGGGTGGTGTTGGCGAACGGGACGGCGGTGAAGGCGTCGAACACGGAAAACAGTGATTTGTTTTGGGCGTTGAGGGGCGCCGGCCATAACTTTGGGCTGGTCACGGAGGTGGAGTATAAGTTGTATGATGCGGTGAGGCCGGAGTGGACGTACCAGAGTTATACGTTTACGCAGGACAGGCTGGAGGAGGTGTACAGGGTGCATAATGAGGTGATGAGGAATCAGAGCGTGTTTGTGGTTTATTGGAGCGCGTGGAGGTGGGCGCCCGAGGTTGATCCTGTTAATGTGAGTCCCCTTTCCTTCCCCCTCTATCCTCTATCCTCTCCCTTCCTGGCGTCAGCTATCGCTAACACAAGGGACAAAAACAAAAACAGCCCATCCTGGTCTCAACAGTCTACTACAACGGCCCCCCCTCCGAAGCCGCGTCCTACTTCGCCCCCTTCGCCGCCCTCTCCCCCCTCGCCACCACCCCCGTCCTAACAACTGACTACCCCGGCCTCGCCGCCGCCGCCCAATTCCGCGTCACCGACTGGGCCTGTCAACCCAAGGCCGGGGCAACCGTTTACGGCATGGACGTCGACACCTACGACGTCAAAGCCCTCCGGCAATCCTACAACGCTTTTAGGTCTATGATCCGCGCCGAACCGGCCCTCTCCCTCTCCATGGCCTATCTGGAGGGCTACTCCCTGCAAGCAGTACAAGCCGTGCCCTACGAGAGCACGGCCTTTGCGCTGCGCGACCGCAAGTTGTTGTACGGGTTCCTGGTGACGTACGAGGACACCGCGAGGAACAAGACGCTGGATGCGGCAGCGCAGAAGTGGGGCGAGAAGATCAGGGATGCGGCGTATGGGGAGAAGGTCAAGCAGAAGAGCGTGTATGTGAATTATGCCAAGGGGAGTGAGAGTCAGCAGGCGATGTATGGGTATGAAGGGTGGAGGCAGGAACGGTTGAAGCAACTGAAGAGGAAGTATGATCCTAAGGGACGGTTTAGCTTTTATGCGCCTATTAAGGCGTGAGGGGGCTTGGCTAGGTTGATCTGGACGTGGGAATAGGGCGAGGGCATGGTGGTGGGAAGGGTTCGAGAGGTGGGTTGGTTGCCCGGTTTTGGGGTAGATGATTGCAGGACGGTTGAAGATTTGACATGAGACTAGGGAGAGTTGGATCTGACACTCAATGGATAGAAGGGAGCAATCGGGATTTCCTAATGGATTGGGTAAATAGACTTGCGTATAGATGTAAATAGAACTAACAGAGATTAGTCTACAACAAACAAGCTTGATCACCGTTGCCGATATGAGTCATCCGGCCTGATCCGTTCTTGCCCATGTCGGTATAGCTTCGGTCCTGCACCAGCAGCACCACGCATGCAGCACGTATAAAAAAGCAAAAAGAAAAAGACAAAAAGAATGGCCTCAACTGGGATTTGAACCCAGGACCTCGCACATTGGTATTGCTTGTGTACAAGCAAGGAGCAGTTGCACCACCCGAAGCGCGAATCATACCACTAGACCATTGAGGCATTGGTTTGTTGTTGCTACCTTGGTCTGACAACAAGTTCTATGAAGGACACTTACTTGTGCATCCTTGCAACATAGTAGGTAGCCAAAACCTTTGGCATCCCCCTTTTCACTCCATTGACTAATACGGTGCTTCAATTGTATCTGTTCCAGTCTACCTACCTTCATGCTGAGCCTGTCACTGTGCCTCAATCCGCAAAGGTATCTATGTATTAGTGCACTAGGATAGGTGTGGAAATTTGCACCGAGGCCAGAAGGGCACAGCGAGAAGTGTTTCTTGCCCCGGCTTGGCCGATTCGCCGAGGTGTGGCGCGGCAAAAGTGTCGGCCAGAAAACTTGGAATCTAGATAGGCCCCGATCTTTTGGCCCTAAAGTGCAATAGCGGCATCATAGAAGCATGACCGAACACAGCAGTCCCAGCAGTCCAGAACGCTAAAGTTGCCCTTCGTTGCCCGACCCGACCAATCGCAGCAATAACCTCACAAAGCCGACTCTGTCTCTCCAGAAACATCACCCTCGGTCGTCAACCTCCAAGCTCAATTTCTTCTCCGCCAAGTTGATGTCCCTGTCAGTCCGCGTCTCGCGCAGCGTCCATCGCCTGCCCCCCAGTTCTTTCCTCGTCGTCCGCTGCAACGTGCTCGCACCATAAATGCACATCATATATGCCTTCTTCAGCGTCTGAATCATCAACGCTTCAACCGAGCGCTACTATGCTCTCTCATGGTATTCGTCACCTACGAGACTTGATGACTGCGTCGCACTGGGCTAGAATCATTGGCAGCGTGGCGACTCCTAAGGCGGGATTCAATTATCTTAGTCTACGCAGGCGAAGTTCTACTTCCTGTTAGTATTGCCTTTCGACCAGTTTATTCGTAAACAAGGGGAGAGGAACTCACCATCCAGACAGACAAAAACCTCTTCTTTTCCACCTCATGATATCTCTCCAGAAATAGGCCAATAGCATCCAACATCCTCTTGTACTGAGTACAGGTATTGTGCTCATCGTCGGGGGATCGCATCCCGGGGTCTTTGTTGATCCACATGCACCGGTAGGGAAAGAAGATGATGTACCACCTCGTCAACAAATTACTTACTCCTCGGCAGCTTCCCAAACCTTGACAAACTCCTCGTAAGGCACGTATTTATCCAACCGATTAAACATCCTCTCCTTGTCCGGGTCTTCATCCAGTGAGCGTTTTGGCGTACGCCTTCCTCACAAAAACTTCCGCAAACAATCCGTCTCCCTCTCCGTTAACACCGACCGGCCTTAGTTTCTCCTGGAATGAATAACTCCCTATACCCCTTACGCAAATCTGGCTCCCTCTCGCATGGATGGATTCCACCTTCGCTGTTGTTGCCTCCTCCTCCTCGTTTCCTCCGCCCTGAGTGAACTGGATTTTGAGACCGTCAGCCAGGATGCCCTCTGTCTCAGTATCATCACCACCAAAAAAAAAAAAAAAAAAAAAAAAAAAAAAAAAAAAACCGTGTTCATCCCGTCTCCCCGTCTCAATTCTTCACAAGATTTTCCATCTACCTATCTCTTCCCAGGTTTAGCCGACCCAGAACAACACAAAGAAGGTACCTTAATCAAATTATTAACGGTCGGTTCGGTCAGGTCGCCAACTCCTTGTGCCCACCACGGGCTCATTGATATGTTATCGGTGGATGGGACCGTTCCTTCGGGATACCTAAGCAAAGGGTCCAGTCCCAAATAACAACAAAAAGAAAATCATCACCATCAAAGTCTCCGCCAGAAACACATACTACCTCTATCTAGGAACGTCTCTATCTCCACATAGTCAATAAAAACATCACAACGTCCGTCCCTTAGATACCCCAAAGCAGGGCAGGGACATCAACTACCTTGCCTCTACGACTCAACTCGGATATCACCAACCAGGGTAGAGGGATAGATTTCTAAGTAGGTACCGACGACGCCTGGCAGGTTCCAGTAAGGTAATGACTTTTGTAACAACCGCCATTTGACATCATCGGGAATCTGTCTGCAGAAAAGATTTGTAGAAGCTTCCACTTCTCACTGGGCACCAAAAACCTCTTTCTAGCGTTCGATAAATGACCTTCATATGTCCTTTCAGGTGTCTGGTCCCAGTCTCATCAACACAGCCGATAAACAAAAGTTCCAGAACGTGGATAGGTAGAGGTAGCTTCCAGCGAGGCCGTGTTACTGGGGGGGAGTAAAACTTGGAGGAAACCATGAGGATGTCAGCAAGCTGTTATTGACACGAACCGCGCGCACCTGCGCTGGTGGCTGGCGGGCGAGCATGGCATTGCACATTTAGCACATGCCTGGACGGATGGACGATGAGACCTTGAGACATCCTGCCACTTAGACCAGACCACACAGCAACTGGGAAGCCGAAAGTACTAAAGAAGAGGGGAAGGATACATGCGTCTAATACAGTACAGTGTACCTAGTATAGAAAGTTTGGCTCCCACTCACTGTTGTTGGTCTGTTAGAGGAACGGGACCAGAAGGAAGGAAGAGACGAGCATTCGACGCCAGGGAGGGACTGGATCTGGATCTGGATGTCATTGTTAGCGCCGAGGTGTTTAACAGGAGAGGAGGATTGGAGGCCCAAATGTGTGTGTGGGTGGTGGCCCTGTGTGCAAAAAAGATGTCCATACGCTAAGGTATCTTCCTACTATGATATCAACTCGCTACCTCTACAGCTGCTCTACCTACATTACTATCCACGAACCATGGCCCATGGACTCCCGAAAGAAATTAAAACCAAACACCGAAACACCAAACGCCGCGCTAACCAGTTTCCTACAAGTGTTGTGGGTAGGTAGGTTTTCTCTTCCCACAAACTTGATTGCCCTCTCTAGTCCCAGCCCCACTGACTTCTCTGTCTCCTGTTTCTCTAAAACTCATCTACATCGCTACACTCCCCTGCTCCATTGGCACTTCCGCTTCCAATAGCGCTAGCACCGCTTCCACTAACGTCTGATGACATGGAATGCTCCCTACCTCTACCCCCCGCAAGAAGCATATCGGTCTGCCACTTGGTTAACTGCCCCTCTCCATTCTCATTCCGACTATCCTGTGCTGATGTGGACTTTGATACCGGGTTGCTATCAGCGATGCAACCATTGCGTTCACAGAAGGCGATGATTTGGGCCCATTCCGTTCCCTCTTCTCCTCTCGTTCCCGGCGGAGGAGTCCTCTTTGTCTCCTTCCCTTTCTTCTTCGCATCCCTACCATCATCTTCCTCCTTCTCACCACCAGTCTCCCCCTCCCCCCCTTGAGAGCCGTAGTCATCGTCATCGTCGTCCTCTTCCTCCTCCTCGTCAGAGTCCTCCTTATCATCATCCCCCATCATAACCTCCCTACTCCCCAAAACAATCAACCCAAACTTGGCCCTCGTCAACGCCACATTCAATTGATTCCTTATTATCCCACCCCCGGCGGCATGATGATTCCCATGCTGCTTGACTTGAACACGCCCCGGCAAAACCCCCCACCCCAACCCCCGATCCCTCTCCACAAACCTTTTTCTCGATCTCGTCACACACAAAATCACAACCCCGTGCTCCAACCCCTGAAACGCCTCGGTAGGCCCGACATTCACCTCCCACATCATGCCGTACTGCTCGCTGCGTATCAAGCTTCTGATCAGCCGCACCTGCGCTTTGAACGGGCTCATGATGCAGATCTCGCTCTGCTTGACCAGCCCCGAGCGGAAGAGCGATAAGGCGTATTGACAGGCTAGATGGGCTTCTCCCACATTAAACCAGCCCCCCGTGGTCGCTGTGCTGCTGGAGGGAGAGTCAGGGCTTGGAGCTTCGAGGTCGTCGGGGGAGGGGTTATCATGGAATAAAATAGGCCAGCCCCGATGACCGCGCCAGCCGGACCAGGATGATAAGCGGTTTCGCTCGTGGCGGTCGGCTTCGGCTACTAGAGTGTCGAAGTAGAAGAGTTTGGAGGGCATCGCCAAGATGGCGGGGTGGGAGCGGTAGTTCCTGATCAGATTTGTAAAGGGCGGGCGCAAGATTGGGAGGAGGTCGGGGTGGAGTTGGTATTGTTGTTTGGGCGGTTGAGCGTCTTTGGCGAGGCGGCGGGCGAGGGGGTGGTTGGCGTAGACGGGGCGCTTGAAGAGGCGAGCGAAGAGGGATTGTTGGAGGGGGGTGGAGGGACAGGAGGTGCGTGGGTTGAGTTGTTGTTCGTCGCCGGCCATGATTACGAGGGGGGTGAAGAGGGGTTCGGGGCCTTTGAGAGGGGGGGAGACGACGTGAAGCGGGATGAGGGCTTCGGGCTCCATGGCTTGGGCGGCTTCGTCGATTAGGAGGGCGCCCCAGTGTAGACGGGCTTTGGTTGGGAGTGGTAAAGTGGGGTGAATCTGTTGATGCAAGGTGGAGGAGACGGTGTAGAGGTCCGAGTTGGTGAGACGGGCGTACATGAGCATGGAGGCGTCCCGGCAGGAGGTGACAACAATCCGGTAGGACATGAGTTGGGCGAAGGGAGGCAGGGCAAAGACGTCGTTTTGCATGTAGCAGTAGGGGAGAAGGTTGCTTAGCACCTCTCGTGAGTCGCGGGTTGGTCGGTTGAGACGGAGAAGCTCGTTGCAGTTCATGGACTTGGAGAGACGATCGGCCAAGGTGTCGGCTGCTGGTTCGGATGGGGCGCAAACGAGAATATGGGAACAATCGGGGACATTGCGGACGAGTTGGAGGGCGATTTCGATCATGGTCTTGGTTTTGCCAGTTCCCGGAGGACCGGAGATGAGATAGGGCATTGTGCTGTAGTTCTGGCAAAGGACAGAGTCGACCGCTATACGCTGCTCGTAGTTCAAGGATTCGTCGAACCGCGAACTGTTGTAGTGCTCCAACCAGTTGACCATGTTGGTCTGGGAACTGCAGTCTGCTTCGGTAGGGAACAACATGGACTGTTTCCAGTAGACATTTGTAGTGGACAAGTCATCCGGCTTAGGTTTCGTGGAGCCGTTTTTAGTGACCTCGTCGATGAAAGAATCCAGCGCATCAAAGTCATTTCTAAGGACATGTTCTGCCAGATCCAGCGACTCGGTGATGTGTGGGAGCACGTCCATCATGGGCGTGTACCGGACCATTGGCACGAAGAACATAATGTTGAACTTGACAACGAACTCTGTCGGCCAAGGCGGTATCATGGTAGGAGTAACGACTTCGGCGGTGTGATAGGTGATTCCGGCTACCCGTAAGACGAGGGTCTCAGTTGCTCTGACCACGGCCGAAACGCGGGCGTTGTAGATGTATCCGGTCCATGGGAAAAGGTTGGATTCCAAGTGGCCGCCGTAGTCGAAGCGTAACTGGCGGAGCTGCACCTCGTCGTCGACTTGGACATTTGGGGTGTTCTCCCGAAGTCCTGGGACTGTGATGGTTACCGTCGGTTCGTTGTCACCGAACCTTAGTATTCCTGTGTGGCCGTATAGGGAATAAGAAGCGTTCTCCTTCCTTTGGTAAGCAAGCTCGACCTCGATCAAGGAACGAAAGTATTTCTCGTAGCATTGTGGTGAAAGATTTTGGAGAGAGGGATTGTCGGCGACCTTTGGCCGAGGAAGGGCGGGCAAAAGACTTGTGGGCAGAATGCCGGAGATGTACTGGAGGTAGTCGATATGTGTCTTTGGAAAGGTGTCGACGGCAGTGCCGGCGTACTCGTTGATCTGCTTCATGGCTGCTGGCACGAAGGGGGGTGCGTAAACGTCGAAGCCTCGAGCGTATTGTTCATCGGCATCAAAAGCTGGAGCGGTCGACCCTGGTGGCGGAGGAGCCCAAAGAACTTGTGCGAGCTTTGCTTTTGCTTTGGTAGACTTTTTGGGCTTTGGGGCCCCATCCTTGAATTTCCCCTTGACGGTCTGGCCCACGATGTTGGTGGGTGTTGTTGGTTTGGGCGTTGGCACCGGGAGCGTGTCTTGTCCAGTTTCGGGGTTAACGATGCGCAGTGCCTTGGACTGTTTCGGCGGGAGCGTGAAGAAGGACATTGTTGCGCATATGGACTGAGATATCGTAATAGAGATGAGGAAGACAGGAGATGTGACAGATGTGCGCAGGTGAATATGAACCTGAAGGAGTGATAAGATGACGGTCAAGTGAAGGGCCGGCGTTTCACCATGTCTTTTTCACGGACGTCGTAAATATGAATGATGTTGGGTTTGTAAGAGATCCGTCGTCACGCATGACACCGGGCTAACATCCAATGGAACGCAGCTGCCTGCCGCCCACGCAGCCCATTGCAGCCTAACAATTTTGTGAGCAACACAGGTGCCTGCCGCTCAGTGACGATTGGCTGTTTTAGCGTGTCCGTGCCACAAACCTGAGCCTCCCACATGGCCGCCGTGCCGTCCCGCTGGAATGGTGGAACAAACAGAACGGAAAGGTCTGAAACTTGCCGATTTGTCCTCAGTCCGTTGTCCATCCCATTAAAACACGCTTCAACATTAATGGTATCCTAACTCGCTGGCTGACATGCTCATAAGCGCTCACAAATCGTCTCCAAAAACCTGACCTCCTCCGGCCTCAGACTAAGACCCTCAGGAATCTTCACCCCTCCCCTCGAAATCACCACCCTCGGCCCTCTCTCATCACCATCACCATCACCATCACCACCCTCCTTCTTTTTCCTCCTCCCCTCATTGTCATTATCGTCATCATCATCCCCCCCGGACTCGGACAACGTCCCACTCTGCGCTTCAATATCCACATCTCCTTCTCTCAACGTCTCATCACTCCTCGCTCCCCTCCCCAGTCGCGACTCCTCCGAACTCGACCCAGCTTTACCTCCCAGTCCCTTCTCTCCTCCCCCCATCTTCTCCTCGGTCTCCATGGTCACCTCCTCCTCTTCCCCGCTCCCATCCTTCCCACTCCAGAACTTGCCCGTCTTCTCCGGACTCCACCAATACATGGGAAACCTCCTCCTGATATTATTCACCAAAAGCGCACAAACAAGCATAATCGCACACCCCAGCATCATCGGCGGAATCAAAAACCATCCCAGCTCCTGCACCTGCTCATCCAAAACCGCCATTAGTGCCGTCGCGCCCGCTGGTGGATGGACCGTCCCCGTGAGAGCCATGACGGCGGTAGCGGAGGCGCAGGCTAGCGAGGCGCCGAGCCACCGGATGGATTCGAAGTGGGGGGACAGGGCGAAGAGTTTGGCGATGGAGATGCCGACTATGCAAGAGACCAGTTGGCCGCCGATGGCGTTGCGGGGTTGGGAGAGGGGGGATTCGATGGCGTAGAAGCCTAGGACTGCTGCTGCGCCCTTTTTTTTTTGGTTGCAAGACAAGTCAGTAATTGTTTGTTTGCATGGTGTGTGTGAGTTGTGCAATTTTGAGGGGAGAGCCGTGGATTTGGTCCCGAAGGGATGGATGCATGCATTAGGCGGGATGTTGTGGAAAATCCGGGGGGCGGGATGTGACGCCACCATCGCGCCATCGCCCACAAACCCACAGTGTCCTTCATCCTCATCCCCATTCCCTCTGCATCCCCCACCATCACCATCACCATCACCATCAACTGAAAAGAAAAGAAAAAAAGAAGACTTACAAAACTCCCCACCACCACCGGAACTCCCCTACTCCTAAACCCCTCATAATGCTCCCCCACCGCCCCAATAATCGTGATGGTAACGAACACGCCCACAAACGCAAAGAAGATGATTGCTATATTCCCCGGCGGCTTTTTCGTCGCCCGTCGCGATTTCGGATCTCGGTAACCCAAAAAGTAAGCGATTGGCGTCGGAAAATATGGTAAAACGGAGGCGGGGATGAAGGGGTTGATGAAGCGGTCCAGGTCTAGGTGCCATGTTGTTGGGCGGGTGCGGTACCACGGTAGGGTCATGATTCGGTCAAGTTGGCGGTTCTTTCGGAGACGGGTGGGTGTGTGGAACTTCAATGAACACTCGGAATCGGGGTTCCGTGATGTGGAACTTGTGCGTGCCGAGGTGGAACTCCGGGATATGATGGTTTCGGGGAGGTGGACTCGGCGCGGTAGTGGTGCGGTTTGGAACTCGGTGGTATGGCAGGCAGGCCGAAGGGTGGAATTCGAGACTCGGTGTGTGCGCCCGGATGTGAAACTAAATCGGTACCGGGAGTCGGTAGCTTTTCGGGTGTATTGCGCCGGAGCTGGCTACCCGTATGCGCCGTAATGCCGCTGTGTACTATTTCGCTGCTGTCGAGAAAAGGTCGAAAAAATAGAAAACGAAACAAACGCAGAACAACAGGTGCTACGCCGTAGGTATTATATTCCCCTTCGCTTCCCCTTGACCGCTAAACCGAAACTTCCTTGCAGTTTCCAACACGTAATAGCTCGGAAAGTTTAGTTTTTTTTCTTCGTTTTCTCTCTCGATTCGATGCCGATCTCCTGTGTCTCCGGTCTGCCCGGGCAATGGCGCAATGGTAGAATACCGAACAAGAGCGAACGTGTGTGGTCAAAATAAGGTGTGTCTCGGTGTTCCAGTGTTCCCATGATCTCATCCGATGGGTCCAGTTGGGTCCAGTTGGGTGAATGGATCCACTGGAACTTATAGCACGTGTCCGCTAAAACCAGGCACTGAATGGCGCTGACAGGTCGCTGAAATGAAAGAGAGGATCGTGGGAAGGGGCAAAAACGCCGATCTTTTTAGTACAACCGACGGTGACAAGGGAAGGTGATGAGGATCGGGATCTCGGGGATCGGAGAATGAGATGAAGGAAGAAAAACAAAAAGCGGTGCCTTGCTGTCTTATAATCTCAACCCTAGACAAACTCAAAAGCAGAAAGCAGAACAGAAAAGCAGCAAACCTTGCAAGAAAATGGCGTCTTCATCACCCCCTTCTCGCCCGTATTAAAGCCAAGAACCGAAATACATTAAACAGCAACCTCAACTGAGCCAAACATGGCTCACAGTGTCCGATCCGTCCCCGTTCATTCGGCGGCGACAAAGACTCAAGAAAAGAACAAGCGACATATGAAAGCGACGCTGTGACCAAAACATTCTAACCCCCCTTGGATTTTCGTGAGCCAATCGCGAAATGGCGCTGCCGCCTGAATCCAACTTGGGCTTGCCGTCTGTTATTTCTCGCTCTCTTTCACCTGTGAGCAAACGGTGAGCAAGAGCTGCCCGCCCGCCCCCCAGCCGTTCCCGTTCCTCCGGCGGTCTCACGGGCGTCAGATTTGCTAACAGAAACTCTGAAACAGGCTTAGCGGCCGCGTTTCCCTTGATTGATCATGTCCGAGTGGTCCGTGCTACCGGCCACCACCCGGCTCGGCCTGCGCGGCTATCTCCGCGGAGCTTTCCGGCTGCAAGCTGTGACTTTTCCATGGTTCGAGGGCGTAAATTTTTTTTAGAGCGTGGACTCTTCCAACCCCAGGGTTTCCCATGATCCAGAGCAGTCCTTACGGGGTCCTCAACCCATCTTCTTGTACGTAGGGTGGTCGAGGAGCCACGCCCAAGTGCCACGTGCTGCCGGCTCCATGTCCTGAAACCGGTCTCGCATGGCGGGAAAGGCGAGTGACCGCAGGCACTTCTGCCATGACCTTGGGGGAGGTGATGGTTCGGGTATGGGGAGGACCTTCCTTCCACAGGGTCTGCCTGTACTTCTTCCGCAGGGGATGGATGGGTGTTCTTCCAAAGGCGCTAGAAGTGACACTAGAACTCGTACAGTCCAATACTGGTTTGTTTGTTAGCTCGAGACCTCTGGTCAACTTCCCTGGGCGTTTTCATACTGTGAATATGCCTTTTCCAAAATAAAATACACCGTATTGAATCTTATTAATACCTTTCATTTAATCCTTATAAGGTTTGGGACAGTTCGGAAGAGATCTCGTCCAGTGTATTAGGAGTACGTAGGTACCAAGCTAACAAACAAACCAGCACTAGATTGTATGAGTGTTAGTCAATTTGCCAATAACCATGAACTGCTCACAAAAGCTGACGACTGACCTTGCAAGTCCATCCCCGGCCCGAACAGGCTCTGCATACAATACTGGCGCCTGTACCCATTCGGCATCCTGACAAACCCAGTGTCACCATCTGACGAGAACCGGGCCATATCGCGATGATTAGAACGAATCGATATGGGCTTGTGTCCATCAATACTAGCAGAAAGCTTTGGGACCACATGCTTTCCTGCTACCGTCGGCAGCTCCTCAAAGAAACATTGGACGCGGATCTCCCTGTCACCATGGGCCCTACCACGCAGCACCATTTCGGACAACCCACTGCTGATATCTTCTCGGAGCTCATTAGTTGTGAACTTGTGCCCAGTGTGTCCATCAGGGTCTTGTTATTCGACTTGAAAAGTCTCAGCACGGGCACAGACATGTGGGCCCAGTCTGCCAACACAGAACTCCGATGGGGAGTGCTGCCCATGAAAATAATTCCACGAGCGCTTTCGAAGAGTTCGCGGTGGTGTTGGTGGATACTAGTGCGTGAGATGAGAAGGCCTTTTCCTGCATACCAGACCACCCAGGCTATGCGTAACAAAGATAATGGGGCGTCGTGTCGCTGCGGCATTGCTCCTGGCTCTATCACCGGCGCTCAAGTGGTTCGACGAAGCACCTGATCCATCCCTCCGCGTCACATAGGCGTCGCAAAACCATATGTCAAGATGCGCGCACTGGGAAGCTTTGAGGGGAGGAGCTTCTTGGGCCACGGTTCTGATTGTCCGTGAGCTGTCCAGGTCCGATTTCGATCACCGGTTAGACCATGGATAAAGCAGATATCCACCGCGGCGTCCTCGCAGTCGTGCCACACTTCAACTCCGTCTGGGAAGATGGAGGGGCCCTGTGGTTTTCCTGCTTTGGCTGGGCTTGAGATCATCGGAAGATAAAACTGAATGTGAAGAGGACGAGCGTGTGAGCAGAGAAGCGTTAGTGACTCCGCTTGTGACTATGAGCTGCGAGGGCTGATCAAAGGGATCCGGAGACACCGGGCAATGTGGAGCCTGTTTAGATGGCCGTTTGGATTGCCGTGAAGGGGACCTGATGGACACCGAAAGGCGAACATTTTGGAAACGGTGGATTGAGACGAGAAGTCTCACGACGGGTAAGTCAAAGAGGAGGAAGTTTGTGTCCAGGGACACGACCTCGGAGAGGAGAGGAATCGAAAACACATGATGATTCCTGTTGGTGTTCTGGGGTAACTCTGCGGGGTATTGTTAACATGGGTCATTGCTCCAGCTCAACCTCCTCAACCTCTTCATCGCTTTCCTCTTCATCTTCCTCATTCTTCATCTATCCAAGCCCATAATCAGCCCCTTGTTGACGGGACCAGCACCGCCGGTAGGACCATCACCATCACCATCACCATCACCATCACCATCACCATCACCACCTGTAGCAGGAGCAGCAGCAGTAGGGGAAGGGGAAACAAACGGATCATGAATAGCAGAAGCCGTAACAGTACCAGTGAGCGGGCTCTCGGACTGCGGAACCCCAACCACATTCGGGATCGCAATCGTGTCAAGAAGTGTCAGATGTCCGTGGGTCTGGGTGGAACTTGGGAGACTATCAGTTTAGTGTGGCATTTACAAACAAAAGTGTTAACGACGCGTACCTAGCTATGCAGTATCGGATTCCGAACCAAGAAGCTTCAAATGTCTGTATCAGAGGAACTTATCTGCAGGCTTCAGCTCACGCCCATTAGGTAAAATTCGTTCTCGTGATGGTTTTTCAAGTACACTTTCTTCTCTACCCTCTCAGATGTAAGACGAAGAGCCGGACGTAGTATAGTGGCTATACAGCCTCGTCCATGACAAAATTAATGAGACCTTTGGCAATTGGCCGTAGCCTTTGCGGGCGATCAACCAATTGGGCAAGTGAACTAGTCCAATACCGCTCGTTGTAGTTAAGAAAGGCCGTTACAAAATTGTGATAGGATTACGATAATTCGAAAACACATCGGCTAGAGTCCCTTAGAGATATTTTTATCCAGAAATTGCCTAGAAGTTAAGTTCAAAGGTGTAATAAAGACGCTTGGATACGTAGTAAGAGTATACCCAAGGTATAATGTACGGACCATAACGTGTTCTTCGGCAAAGGTCTCAACAATTTTGTCAGGGACGAGACAGGGGTCGACCTGTAGCACCCGACACAGGATTTACCCCGCTGTAAATAGTGGTGCTCAATTGTAAGTACCCACAGCAGACAGCTTTGCCCCATTTCTCCTCCAGCCAAATCATTTTCCACTTCGTCATCTTCTCCATCGACCGACTCTGGCCATTTCCACCACCACCACGATTGCGAAACCGCAACGACGCGGGAAACAACGATATCAACACTACCACCATTACGAGCACCTATCGACGCACTCGAATCAACTACGCGAGGACAAACACCCTCCATAAGCGGTCCCCGATCATCACGCAAGCACACGTATAACTTACCTACCTCGTCGTCGAATTACCTCTCGACCTACCTCCCAAAGTCTCGACCTTATAGAGACCGCTTACCGATCCTCAAACCCGGGCCATCCTCGATCAACCACCCTCCAACCGCCCAAAATGCGCTTCACCAACCCCAAACACTCCCTCTCAACCCTCGACCCCTCGGGCGAATCGCCCGTCTCCCTCCTCCCCACCACGCCCGAAGACATGTGGCACGCGCACAACCTCATCGCGCCCTCGGACCTCTTGCGCGCGCACGCCATCCGCAAAGTCGTCACCACGAGCTCCACCGGCTCGACGACCTCCGACCGCGTCCACACCGACCTCACCATCCGCGTCCAATCCGTCTTCTTCGACCCGGCCGCTTCGTCTCTACACGTCTCTGGCACCGTCTGCCAAGAGAACCAGTTCGTTAGTCTGGGGCAGCACCACACGCTGGATCTGGAGCTCAACAGGCCGTTTCAGCTGTGGAAGCGCAGCGGGTGGGATTCGGTAGCCCTCAAGATGCTGGAGGAGGCGGTGACGGAGGATACCGGGGAAGCGATGTGCGCGGTGGTGATGCAGGAGGGGCTGGCGAATATCTGTTTGATTACCGAGTTCCAGACGGTCGTCAAACAAAGGGTGGAGAGCAATATCCCGAAGAAGAGGGCGGGCGGGTCGGCGAGCCAGGGCGGGATGACGAGCTTTTACGAGAAGACGTTGTCTACGCTGCTGCGGACCGTCGATTTCAGCACGCCGCGGCCGTTACTGTTGGCGAGTCCCGGGTTTGTGGCGCAGGATTTTAGGGGGTATATGCAGAGCGAGGGGCAGAAGAGGACGGATAAGAAACTGCAGAGGATAGCCAAGGATGCGGTGGTTGTGCATTCGAGCACGGGCTATGTGCATTCCCTCAATGAGGTCTTGAAGTCGCCAGAGGTGCAGGCGACGATGAGGGATAAGCGGTTCACGGGCGAGACGTCGCTGATGGATCAGCTGTATGACCGTCTGAGGAAGGACGATGGGAGGGCGTGGTACGGCGCGAAACCGGTGGAGAGGGCGGTGAAGGAGGGTGCGGTGGGTAGGGGAGGGGGTGTCCTGTTGATCAATAACAAGTTTTTCAGGAGTCTGGATCTCAAGACGAGGAAGAGGTTTGTGGCATTGGTGGATAAGGTCAAGGAGGATGGAGGGGAGGCAAGGGTGTTGAGCAGTGATCACGAGAGTGGACAGAGGCTTGATGCGTTGGGTGGGATTGCTGCGATTCTCACGTATCCCATTTTTGACTTGGACGAGGACGAGGTGGAGGAGAGCGAGGGAGTAGAGGGAGGGAATGAGGCGGCCGAGGAGGGGGCAATGATTATATGAGGGATGTCCCGATGGTTGTTCTACAGGTTTGCAGCGGAATATTGTTCTTACAGCATTCACTTGACTTGATTCTACCATTGTTTTACTACATTGACCTGGCGATGGAAAAGCCTTGGTGTTTTGTTTCCACTTGTCTGTATTAGACAAGCTCTCGGACTGGCCCACCAAATCTTTTTGGACACGACCGACGTCATTTCCAAATAATTGGCATGTGCTGCTTTGGAAACAAAGTGGGGCAAAGCTCTGATTGGAGCGCATTGTCGAGATGCCTTTATCGTTGACAAGCTCGAGACAGTAATCTCGCGTCAATGTTTATTTCCATCATGCTTTATTCCTTGCCAACTACTGAAGATGTTTCATGATGGCCCAGACTGGCTCGTCAACCTTGATGTGATGAGTTGTGAACATGGCCAACAGATGGGATTGTCAATCGTGAATCAAGATGTTGTATCTATGTGCCTGCATCAGGTGACGCACACACACCCGACTTGATGTTTTCCGTGCCTTGGGTGCCTTATTTGTGCTTTCCCTTGTCCATTCCAGCCACCGCGGCATTAGTTTATGTTCGTGTTTGTGCTTCCGGAATTGTTGTGCGCCAGTTACAATTTACAAATTCAAGATCCGCGGGTCGGACCAGGCAAGAACAAAGTGGAAGTGGAGCCAAGTCGGGCCACGGCATCTCGACAAGTCCGACATGTCGGGTCAAGCTTGGCACGACATCATCTTGATCGCCCTTGTTCCTTGCGCTTCCCCGACATCAATTCGACCGGACCGCGAACCCTGACGGACAGCTGAAAAATCCCCACAGCGCCCTGAATCCAGCCCCCGGGGCTCCATCGTACAGTGGACTCTTTCAGGGCGCTTTCAGCGGGACTCCAGCGGCGACTCCAGGGGCAGTCTGTGCCTGCCTCGCCGCCGACCGACCGACTCGCCGACACTTCCTTCCGTCAGGGGCTTCCATTGTCCGAACTTTGCGACAAGCCCAGGACGGGAAACGAAGCGAGAGAAGAGAATTTGGATGACGAGAAAACGACCACTCAATCGGGACGAAATAAAGCAGGGAACTTGCCAACAACCGAACCACAAGAGAGAGAGGTATTGTAGTAGCGCTACAATTTAATCCCATCTCAAGCCCCCGCCGTCAGGGAATAGAGACGGAAGAATGTCAACCACGACCAAGAAGAGCACCAACAAGCGAGCATCATGGGCTCCCGGCGATGATGCAGGAGCGTTGGCAACGACCAAGGACAGATACCTCTCTCCCGAATATGCGCCTACAAACCGATATTCGTACCATCTCGTGACGAAGAACTATGGGCATGGGAGGTCCTGGGAAAGCAACTCCCCCGACCCCGAAGAGCTGAACGGAAGTGGAAATGGAAAAGGCCGAGGTAAGTTGACATGGTTAAAAACATGGCGTCGATCACCGTGGTAGCATCGCTTGGTGTTGTGGGTACATATTGCCAAGCCGCTGTTTGGCTCTCTTGACTTTTTATTTTGCATTGTCCCTTTTCGGCTCAGTCCCTGTCTGTCTTTTATTCTTTTTCCCCTTTCTCCCTTCTTGTGGTGCATATACGCGCAAAGACAAGACAGGAACAAGGCTCCAGATCACGGACCATGCAACCAAGAGAAAAAGGGTTGCATTGGCGATCGATCCTTGACGTAGTGTACTTGTCTTTGGTCTCTCCCCTTTCTTCCTTGTATTATACGCGTATCCCACCTTTTTGTCCTTCCCCTCCCTCCCCTCCCTTTCCCCTTACGTCGTCTTTACCTCCTCCACTCTCCCGACCTTTACGCGTACCGTACCTAGCACCTCGTTTTACAACACACGGCCATGCGGCAAAGTATTGACGAAGCCAACAACGGCGCAATCGCACTAGGCACCCACAGCTTGATCCGAGGAGGAACATCCGCGACCCCATCACCGGCCACCACTCCCGTGCCCATCCCGGGCGCCATCAGACGATCCCTCTCCATATCCGCTCGAGGTTCCTCCTACAATACCCAGGCCACTGCGACTCCTGGTTCGTTTGCGACCGTTACCGAACAGCAGTCACAGCCGCAACAATACGCGGAAGATAACAACAAGCAGCTCGGATTTCTCGGATCCAACAATGACAATGGCTCGTCGAGCAATGGCGCCGCTGTCAGCACAACCCATCCGTCGTCCATAGCCCAATCGTTAGGAGCCAACTCAGCCATCGATCCCCTCTCTCAGGTCAGTCATCGTGGGTTAACTGCATCTTACAGCACCATGCAGCTTGCGCCTCAGTCTAGTCTTCCCCCGCATTACACATTCTGTCACACCCGTTTCCCCCTTTGCGCTTGCGCATGGAAGCCCAGACAGATACGCGTATGGAAGCTGACGATCCCCTTCTTTCGTCTCTCTAGCAAATCTTTATGCGACGACAAACCGGCGACCAAGGATCCTCTTCGAAACCACCGAAACACCTACGCAATAATTCGAGACCCGAGTCCCCGGGCCTGATGTCGACTGGAGAAGGGTCTGGGATAGCAGGCCGTCAGAATTCAGATTTGCTATCTTCTTCGAAACCGAATACATCGGGTGGTGATGTTCCAAAGGATAAGAGGTACGTCTCTTCTCTCTCCCTTCCCCCATCCACTTATAACTTAACTGGTCCCCCAGAAGACCAAAGGCTGACCATCTCCTCCCCTAACAGCAAAAGCAAAAACTTCTTCCTCCGCTCCCTCACCCTCCGCGGCCGTTCCAGCTCCTCCAAGTACAACGACTTCGACTCCGACTCCGAGTTCGGCGGCGACCCCCGCATGAATGGCTTCAACGCCCGCGTCTTCAGCCAAGCCGTCGGCTACACGCCCCATCACAAGGAACCACCGAGGTACATACGAACAAAGGCAGCGAACAAAAAGGAGCGAGACTTTGGACGGGTGTTTCTGGCGCAGGAGTTAGTGGGCACTCGACCACCTGGTTACAACAACACACAAAACACACAACAAGAGGGGGACAAACAAGAAGGAGGTACCAACAAAGGGGATGTGCCCACCCAAGGAGGAGAAGCCAATGGAACGGGGAGTGGAGGGCCCACGGTAACCGTCTCCGTCGCCAGCGCCAGCGGTCGCAAAGTCGCCAAAACCGGCGGCGCAATCTGGGCCACCGAGTTCAGCCGCGACGGGAAATACTTTGCCGCCGCCGGCAAGGACAACGTCGTCAGGGTATGGGCGGTAATCTCCACCCCTGAAGAACGGCGAGCCCACGAGGAGGAGGAAGCCGCAGCGAACGGAGGGAACACAACCGGAGAAAGGCTTAGCGCGCCCGTCTTCCGCGACCGACCTCTTCGCGAGTTTGTGGGACACAGCGGCGAGGTGTTGGATCTTTCTTGGTCCAAAAACAACTTTTTGCTGAGCTCGTCGATGGACAAGACTGTTAGGCTTTGGCATATCTCGAGACAGGAATGTTTGTGCACGTTCAAGCACAAGGATTTTGTTACGCGGTTGGCGTTTCATCCGCGAGATGACCGGTTTTTTCTCGCAGGGAGTTTGGATACTATTTTGAGACTTTGGTCGATCCCCGATAAGCAGATTGCCTTCTCGGCGCAGTGTCCTGACCTCATAACGGCTGTAGCGTTTTCCCCGGATGGAAAGACGGCCATTGCCGGGTTGTTGAATGGACTGTGTCTGTTTTACGAAACGGAGGGACTGAAGCCGCAGGCGCAGGTGCATGTGCGGAGTTCGAGGGGAAAGAATGCGAAGGGGAGTAAGATTACGGGGATTCAGACGATTAGCGTGCCGCCGATGGGTCCGTTGAAGGATCAACCGCCAGGGACGGGGGATGAAGCCCAGGGGGAGGTGAAAGTGCTGATTACTTCGAATGATTCCCGAGTGAGGATATATAATCTCAGGGATAAGTCGTTGGAGATCAAGCTCAAGGGACACGACAACTCGGTTTCGCAGATTGCTGCGAGTTTCTCGGACGACGGGAAATACGTCATTTGCGGATCGGAAGATAAGAAGGCTTTCATATGGGGTCTGAACGGCGGCCAACAACGCGCGGCATACATCGACAAGGAAAAGTCGCCATACGAATACTTTGAGGCTCATGGGGAGATGGTCACCACTGCTGTTTTCGCGCCCACAAAGACGAGGATGTTGCTGGGACGAAGCGAGGATCCTATCTACGATCTCTGTAATCCACCACCGGTTGTGTTAAGGAGTGCTGGGGAGGAGGCGTCGACTGCTAGTGCGCATAGTGCTGCTGCTAGTCAGACTGAGCTGTCTTCCCAGGACCATCATCAGCCAGCACCACTCCCGCCGACTGTGCCAACGTCGGCACCGATTCAAAGACCGGAACCAAGCCCGGCTTATATCGCGAGGTCGACGCATTATGATGGGAATATCATTGTCACGACGGATGATACTGGTATTATCAAGGTCTTCCGACAGGACTGCGCTTATACGAAGAGGAAGCATGATTCTTGGGAGACCGGTTCGACGTTCTCTCGCAAGCTGACCTCCCACGGTGGTAGCCTGTACAACGGAAGACTAGGACGGAGCATTAGTGTGTTATCGAGAACTTCCGCAGGCACAGGCAGCGCCGCTCACTCCAGAAGGGGTTCAATGTCCGGCAACAATGCGCCATACATGGTCACCTCACCAGTTTCCCACGCCTCGGCCCTCACCCAGGCCGTCAACGCAGGCAGCGATAGGATCCTCAGTTGGAGGATGGGCATCGAGAATGGTGCTGATGCTGGTGGGAACGGTGTCGCTGGACCTCGCCCGGGACAAGTCGGGACCGCACCCGGTAACAGATCATCAGCAATCGTGAACGGCAGCAACAGGTGGTCTGGCGTTCAAACCCCAACCCACAGCGACCGCTCTCTAAGCCCCGTCCGCGGCGGCCCTACCTCTTCTGTCCCCGTGGGGGCAGGTAACAGAGCTTCCATGCCAGCAGCTGTTTCGGTTCCTAGCACTCCTAACCGCAACATCAACATCCACGGCGTCGGCGTCGGCACCTCTACTCCCAACGGCGCCACGAACGGTTATCCACACGGACACTCCCACCTCGCTACGCATACCGAAGCCAACAAGTCTAACTTGCTCGAATCGCCCGCCAATCTGACTCCCTTAAACAGGGTAAATACGATGGGCACGGGAACGGAACTGGGGAGTCCGACGAGGTCAGTGCCGATGGATATCACGCCTGAGAGGAACAGACAGGCTAGGGAGAGGGAGGAGAGGGAGGGGAGGCCGGGTAGTCCGCCTGCGCCTGGGTTTTCCTTTAGGCCAGCTAGGGCGGGGACGGGGACTGGTGAGGAACGTCGCGGAAGCGGGCCACAGGACAGTGACCAGCATGATGGCTCCAATGGTGGTCATGGCAACAGCAATGGTTCCGGGAATGGCAGTGGAGGTATTTCGTTCTGGAATCCGTTGAAGGGCATGGGGTGGAAGGTCGGTATACCCGGTTTCGGCAAAAGCTCGACGCCCTCTCATTCCAGTGGACAACGGCCAGGTAGTTCCGGTCTAGACAAGGAAGGTGCCAGTGGCAAGGGACACAACCGGAGCATGAGCGCCGGCGTCAACCTGAAGGCACATATCCCGTCACCGCTGGCTGCAGAGGAGGGAGAGGGATCCTACGGGGTATCACCCGGTATCACACCCTGGGACGTCCCGCTGAGTTCCTCGGTTCAGACCCAGTCCAGCGCCAGCGGTCATGGACGCCGCAAGAGTCTAGGCATGTTCACCACCATTACTGGCGGGAATAAGGGTGAGAGGGTGAAGGTTGATAAGATGGACCGGGAAGTGACGAGGAGGTCATTACCTGTTGGACCGCTGCTCGCTACCACCGATGAAGACGACGATCTCAACGGGTCGGCCAACGGCGGAAACGGTTACGCTAACGGCTACCACTCGGACTACGTAAACGGAAACGGACACACGCGTTCTCAATCCACCAACACCATCACCGGACTACAAGGTCTCCAACGTCCGCCGCTCATAGTCCCTACCATAATCAACACCCGCCCTAGTGGGGACGAGGAAGATAGGCCGGAGTTGGAGGTGTTGCAGCAGCAGCAGCAGCAGCAGAGAGACGTAGAGATGGAGAGGGAGAAGGGGCTGCTTGAAAGAGAGAGGGAAAGAAGTAAGGAAAGGGAGAAGCAAAGGGAACGAAGTAAGGAGAGCCAGAGGATGAGTTATGCAAGGATGAGTTGGGGTAGATTGGGAATGGGAGGGTTGGCGGGGAGGGGGAGGGCGAATAGTGATATTGCTGAGAGGGAGGAGGAGGAGTAGTGATTCTGAAGGGGGGTGGATGGGGTTGAAGGAGGTGTTTGTTGAAGGGGGTTGGAAAGAAGAGATGGGAGGGGGTGGGAAGGAGGGGAGAGGGAAAGGGGAAGAAGGGGGGTGAGTTTGTTTATGATACCACTGCTTTACGCACGAGATACCTAGGTACCTAGCCTACTAACTAGCCTGAGTTCAAGTTCAAAGTTGATACCTTTATTGGATATTGTTTGAGAACCAGCCACAGAGCAACAGACAGAGAAACAGAAGAAGAGTTAATGAAGCATCCATCTATTGTCAGCCATCATTTTTTTTCATGTGACTAGAGGTACACATCGCACATTCCTTCCTGCGTGCTCCATTATGTTACTGCACTGACTGCATTATAATACCTCTACTCTCGGACCGCTGCAAGCCTCGCTCGGAGCGAGACCTCGTATAAAAAAATGATGGAAAACTTAGGTTCCATTTAGGAAGGCACGATGGGTCGATGGATGAGAAGGAGAGATGGAAGTGGGGAGACGGGAGCCAGAAGGGGGACTCGGAGCCGGAGCAAGAAGGGAAGGGAAGGGAATGGGAGAAGCGGGCGGGGGGTCTGGTGTTGAAGTGGAAAACCCGAACGGCCGACTTCCAACTTTCCTTTCTTAGGTAATATAACTTTTTCCTCTCGCAACTTTTTCCTGTTGCAAAATCTTTTCTTTTCTTTTTTTTTTTTTTTTTTTTTTTTTTTTTTTTTTTTTTTGCCTGCCTATCACGCTCCTACGACTAGGTATGTAGGTAGGCATGGCTGCGCTCCGAGCGGACCACCGCCACCGCCACCGAACGAACGGTTTCAATCCCCCTAGAATAAGGTAGCTGACCGTCATCGTTTTTTTTTTTTTTTTTTTTTTTTTTTTTGCTCCTTTCAACGGTCCGATTTCTGTACATCATGGAGATGTTAGACGAGGTGGTAGAAGGCGCAGACGGCCTAGGAAAAGAGTATGGAGGGCACTGTGCGTTTGAACTGGTGGTGATTGCGAAGTATCGTCGATTAGGCGCATGAGGGTTCACATGGCATGACACCGCGAGTAAACCAACTCTTCACTCTAGCCGGCCGGCGGTGAGAAGCTGTTCGTTCCTCTGATGGGATCACCATTGGTCCCATGGGGAGCGACAACAAGTCGATGACGAGCCCGAAAGCTTGGCCGGACGTGATACACATGTGTGAAGAGGTTGAGTGACGACTGCGAGAGTGCGTGATGATGGGGTATAGGTCCTCTTGGGAGTCAGTTCCTATGTCGGTATAAAAGGCCCAGTGTGATGATTAGAACCATATACTTTCTTGGTTTCTAACAAATCACGAACTCAACCACCTGACCAAAATCGCCCAAAATGATAGGTGGAAGTCCCATCTTCAACTACCTCTCCGACGACCCGCAAGCCTACCTCCTCCTGCTTAAAGACTACATTCGCCCCAACCCCGACATCTGCCCCCCTTGCAAAACCCGCTGTGGCGAATCCTTCATCAAAACCGCCTCAGCTTCCGGTCTAGCCTGGAACCGGCTTTCCCCCGATGGCCGTCTCCGCCCCGCGCACACGCGTCTCGACGCCCAATTTACGGCACTAGGAATCACCGCCACCAACGCTTTCGGACTGGATCTCTCCGAGGAAGAGGTGGATATGGTCTTCCAGCCTGCTGCGAGACGGCTGACGATTGACCGCGAGTGGGACGAAATCGTTTCTAGTGTCGCGGCCATGACTGCCTACCGCGGCCGCGCAAGGCCGGACCGGTACGAGCTTCCAAGTCCCAACATGGCACCGACCGCTATGCGCTGGGGAAGAAGATGAAGCATATGTGCTGGAGCCGGTTTACGCCTTATGACCTTGTGAGGCCTAGAGGCGGGCAAATCGAGTTCTGGCTGTTGAATTTCGGCCAGCTGTTATCTAACGGGGCGGGCGCATTCCTCTCCTCCTCCGCGGCCTCCACCTCCACCTCTACCGACGAGACAGAGACAGAGACAGAGAAAGACTGTACCTGCCCAATCTTTGCCAGTCTCTCCTCTCGACACCCCGACACTTTTACCGGGTTCGAATGGATCAACCTCGTCCTCTCCGCTGCCCGCAAGCGTATCTCTCCCGATCTTCTCTCCGCTTGGTCCCACCCTCTCTTCACCGAGAACCTCACCCCCTCTTCTCCCTACCACCCCTTATGCCCAGGCTACGATTGCGCCAAGGACAGAAGCTGGTATCAGACCCCTTACGGCTACAGCCGCATCCGGCGGTACGTTCACGCCTCCAACGCCGGTTTCCAAGGAGATATATGTAACACCGACCAGCGGGACCTGGAACTATCTTTTCTCTTCGGGCTTGACGTACCCACCGGTACTCATCCCCTTGACTCTCCCGACAAGTTCCCCTCCGCGGAGAATAGAGACAAATTCCTAGCGATGTTTGAAAACTCGGACAGCGCGCCGTGGTGGTTCCACCCCGATCATCAGTCCCTCGCAACGTTTTCGAGACAAAGATTAGCGCACCATCTCCGCGGAAGCATGTTAACCACCTTCATTGCGTTGAGCAACCTCAAGTTAAACAGGCCAATGGAAGGGAACCGCGGCGAAAGCGGCGTAGACTGGATCACGGCTGCTGCTTTCCATTTCGTTCCCTCTGCCTCTACCTCTACCTCTCCTAATGAACCGCATCCAATAAAGAAAGTCTTCGAAGCCGCCGTCGGAGAATTACGGCAAAAAGCGAGGGAGGTATGGCAGGTGCCAGTGGATGCAAACAAAACGGAGGGAGTCAAGCCGTTTCGCGAGGGGATGCCGAGGTTGGGGAGTAGACGGAGGTCGTGGGGGGCCTTTGAAGAGTTGCCGAGGGATGAAGAAGAGGGCGCGGAGGTGGAGAATCGGGAGGTTAGAGACGGGGAGTGGGAGGGGGCGGATGGGGAGGATATGGATCTTTATTGGGGGCCGGAGGAATACATGAGAACGGGGTTTGAGTTGGAGTAGGTAGAGGTAGGTTTGGGATTCTGTCAATAATCTTGATGGGGGGGGTGAAGAAACCTACCTAGGGGACTGGAGGGTGCAAGATGGGAACTGGGGAGGGAAATGTATGCAGAGTATAACTGGACTAAGACTCTACAGGTACCTACTAGGTACAGTTAGTGGTGATTTCGTGGATACCTAGATATTACTTCGAGAACAGTCTACCTCTGGTAGCAAAGGCAGGAAAGAAATTTGGGTGCATGGTAGAATGGAGTAAAAAGGTGGCTGGTGACGATGGGAATGAACTTGGCTAAGACAAAGCAAGCTAAAAGAAAAAAACAGAAAAAAGCATTTAATCACTCGAAGAAGCCGTTACTGATTGCATACCTATAAATAACGATAATGAAAAGGACATGCTACCTTAGTTATCCCACATGTCGTGACCGATTATAAAGGAACTCCCCAAGTTGAGTTCAACTGCTTAGGTGGTATCTGAGATCTTGCGCAAACTTGAAAGAAAAGGGACAAGGCGGAAATTACCTAGCTTATATTACTCCCCGATTCTAGGGCAGTATCCTGGTTTCTAATGAGACTTTTCATTCCTTTAGTACCTCTTCTATTAGAATTAATTCATATAGCGGTACCATCACGTCACAGGTATGTATCCGCGGTTACTTATCATCAACAGTACAAGGTACCTCTATCTGATATGCACATAACGATGCATCTACTTTTACGGACAGTTTTCCCATTGTGCATCTTCCATTTACAGATCTACCGCAAAGCTATGTACCACTAGATGAACGTTCCCTCTTTAACTTACGTACCTGGTGTTCCATCAACTAGAGGTAGAACTCAGCTGTCTGTAACCTGTCCCCCCCCCCCCTTTCAACATTCCTACTTCCCAACCTTTCTGAACTCCCAGCGTAACTCCCAGCGTAAAACAAGAAAAGGAAGCCCTCTCTATCTTTAAGCCCCTCCCTCTTGGGCCTCCTCCTGCCCTTCCAACTCCCACCCGAAAACCCCACCCTCCCAATCAAACACCTGTCTCATCATATGCTGAGGCCCCCATCTGATGTTGCGATCCTCATAATCCGCTCCGCTTTCCCAATCGATCGTTCCGTGCCTGATCGTCCATCCCTGCGCCTTCGATGACGGTCGAAAGTCAAACCCGTTTGTATCGTGGGCGCCTTCGTTTCTGCACAAGCGGGGCTGGCGGAAGGGCTTTACGCCGACGGCGGTGTTTTGGTTTTGGTCGAGGGGGATATCCAGGAGCAAGCATCTGTTACGGAAGTAGTCGCGGTGGGCAGTGTCGAAGAGGGATTTGAGTGGCGGGAGAGGCGGGGCAAAAGCAGCCTTCACGAATAAATCTGGGAGTGTATCGCGGGTGGCAGCATTGAGGCGGAACGTGTGAGCGAGAAAGGTGCGCAGGAGGCCCTGCCGGAGGGAGTGGGCGAAGCGGCAGGGTGGGAAGGTGTCGAGGTGAATGTCTCTGAATTGGGAGTTGATGGAAGTGGAGTTGGAGGGAGTGCCGGTAAGGAGAAGAAAGCCGGGGCGAAGGGAGTCTGGAGGATGTGTGGGGTCGGCAGCGGGGGCAGGGTCGGAGTCGGGACTGGCAGGTTCACCGGGACTTGGAACCGAAGAAATATCATGCTCTTCGTGCTTGTCGTGCTCCTCGTGGCCCAAAAGTGTTATTTGACTCACAGACCAATCCCAAGCCACGTCAGCAAGCTGAGGAACGTCTACCACGTTATTCCTCTTGTGCACTTGATCTTCTTGCCAGCTTGTATCCGCTTGGCAGTCGTAACCCGGGCACAGCGGACGATATGGGGCTGAAGAACTGAGAAGTTCTTCGTCGTTCAAGGGTTGTGACCATGCTTCGAGAAGGGCTGGCTCTATCCGTTTTTGGGCGGTGTGGAGAACCACATTGATCCATTCGTAGCCGGTGTGTGCATCGGGATGTTTTTCATTGAGAATGGAGAAGATGGGGCAGGTGCAGAGGGCGGCGTTGGCTGGCTGGGGCTCAGATGAGCAGGACGGATCGCGATACTCGTCTCCACTCACACGGAGAGAGGATGAGGAGAGATAGACGTCCGCGCCATCGGATAAGAGTTGGCCGAGGTGCCAAAGCCAATTGGACATCAAGTCCACTGACGGCTTATGCTTGACTAGTTCCTGGGTTGTGAACTGGGGGCAAGCCATCCAAAGGACCTTTTTCCCCAGCTTGTACTGGTCAAACGGGTCGTCAGCACGATCTGGTCTGCCCATCCCTCTGTAGGCAGTCATCGCTGCAAAGGCCTCGACCACTAGGAACCAGTTTGCATTTAGCGTTAGACGGCGGACGGCGGGTTGGAAGATTTGATCGATTTCGTCTTCGGACAGATCCACACCATATCTGTTGGCTGCGGAAATGCCCAAGTTAGCTAGCTGGGCGTCGAGGAGAGTATGCGCGGGACGAGGCCGTTCGTCCGGGGAAAGGCGGTTCCACCCGAGGTCCGGGGCGGAGGCAGTCTTGATGAAGTTATCGAGACAGCGGAATTTGCAGTTGGTGCAGATATCGGTGCAGGGGCGGATGTAATCCTTGAGGAAGAAGAGGTAGCCTTGGGGGTCATCGGAGAGGTAGGGAAAGACTGGGCTGGCCATTGTGGTGGTTGTATCGATGTTATTGATGACGCTGTGGTCGGTGGTTTTTGCTGTGGTGGTTGGAGAGTCGTAGAATTGGGGGAAGGAAGCTGTTGGAGGAAGATATTTATGCCGACGAGCGGGTCCAGGTTACGAGCAGGACTTATCACTGACCGATGTGTTTGGAGATGCTATTCATCGTCGTGGATCAGGTACTACTTGATTGTGGGCTCGCATCCGTGAACATGCCCGTGGGAGTAGATCGAGTTATCCATTCAGCACATATGACAGCTACTCGTCGACGAGAGTGAATGGGTCGCCGCCTGTTTCCTTCCAGCGATGTTGACGCCACAGCTTTGAGATGTCCTTGTCGAGCAGAAAGTGGTTGTAGCAGACGAGACGATGCTTCAGACCTTGCTTGTTTGGGGCTTGTTTGGGGCATCCCGTGACGCACCTCCAGTGCCGGCTTATGCGACGCGAAGTACGCCGTATTGTTGAAGCGGCTGTAGAGCAAACTGATGCATACCTTGGCGAAAAGGGTTTCCATCTCCGGGGGATTATACTTCTAATGYAAGACCCCGTGATGCCCCCAGAGGACGCCCATGTTCAAGCCTCCTCCACGTCCTTCCCTTCCAGTGCCCTCTTACTCCTCCCCTCAAACCCCTCCAGAATTGTCTCCCTCTGCTCCTTCGTGGTGAAAACCAACTTCAACTCCTCCTTCTCTCCACTCTCCCCCTCAATAACCATCACTCCCGTCCTACACTCCTCCTCCGTCGCCCACACAAACCTCACATGTTCATTCGGATCAATCACCACCTTCGGCAATCCCTTCCATTTCCCCTCCACCTTCCCATCCCCCTCCTCCCCAATACCAGGACCAGACCCCTCATCAACCTCCACCTCCACACTAATCTTCAACACCACCTTGCCACTCCTCGTCAAAAACACGTGCGGCTTTTCCTCTCCACCAACCTGACAAACCATCCTCTTCGACACCAGCCCCGCCTCCTCCCACATCTCTCGCGCAACACCATGAAGAAACGACTCGTCTTCGGGATCGCAGGCGCCGCCGGGTATTTCCCATCGCAAAGGCATGGAGTCGTGCGGGGCGCGTTGGAGGAGGAGGATGCGGTCTACGGAGTCGGGCGCGGATTTGGAGAAGACGAGGGCTCCGCCGGCGAGGCCTTGGGGTTTGATGCTGCCTTTGAGAGGGGCGGAGAGGAAGTGGGTGATGGGGTGGTTGAGGTGTGTGGCTGAGGGGGAGATGGTGAAGGTGAAGCCGCCTTGTGGAGGGGGGCGGGGGAGGGGTGCCATTGTGATGTGGGAGTGTGATGAGCGTAAAGAAGAGTTTGAATGTTGCGAAGAAGGATATTTTGTGCTTGCGCGGGTAAAGGATGAGGTCGTTGGTTGTTTGTCGTTGGGCGTCGTCATCGCGAAAGAGTTTCCGGCAGGCAACAGTGGCAGCTGGGGGGAAATTGTTAGGGCAACCCCACGGTCCGCTATCGATAACGCTAGCGATACCTGCTCCGACTTCTCACTTTCATTTCATTCTCAACATCATGTCGTCCACTCCAATAAATCTCGCATGTCTACGAACGTATGGAAGACAACAGCAACGCCATGTTCCTTTGCGCCGGCAATGTCATCAGCGGTTGACACGTGAAGAGATCCCCAAAGACAGCTCATTCACCAACGCGTGCCCATCGTGTCGTCTATCCGCTCCCTCAAAGGAGACAATGTTTACTTTTGGCAACATAGACAAATCCGTATCGCCACAGCAACCGCTAACAATGTCAAGATGAGGAAGTCCCTGAAACAAGGGGACCATCAGCGTACAACCGCCTCTGATTCGCTCGCACTGACGCACCCTTCATCTCAGGGGACTCCTTGGCTGCCACGGTAGCGTACCACTGTTGTGGATTGGAGGCTCACAGGGCCCTTGTATCGACCCCTGGATTGAATGTTTGATCTCCGCTTGACTGCGTTCTTGTGGCGTCGCACCTTTTTGGGCGAATGTGACAGTATCGGGGATTTGAGGGTGGGCTGAAGCATCTGTCACGCGATTTGATGACGGTTTAAGATGGAAGCTCTTTGGGATAGGTTCGGTGGTTCTTCACTAGGTCGAATTGGGTTGGTGATGTTGCTGCTGGGATGGATTGGGGATGCCTAGTGGTATTGACGAGGAGATATCCGATGAGATTCCGGATATATACCAGCTTCGTCACCTATTGATATTTGATGGTAGTCCATCTATTGTCAATTTTATTCGGGTAGCATACCAAGGGTCTCCATGTGGTATTCTCGATTCTGGGCTGACACAGTCGATAGCTCTCGGCATCCGGTAGACGGGAGGCAGTCCTCCACCCACCTCACACAATCCCTTGGTACCAAACATACCTTGAAGATTCATGATCTCGTATCGTGAACTTCTTCAATGTCTTCCATTCACTCTCCCACTTTGTTTCCCTCTTTTGCTCTATTTTCATTCCTTTCTTTCTTTACCGGCCACAATACCTCTTCCCGTCTGTTGACCTGGGACCGGGTCGAAGTGGAACGGAGTGACTCGGACATCTCAACCTCATCCCGTCAGGACCGCAGTCAATGATCAACATTCTGGGTTGACCTTTTCATTCACTTAATCATAGTACGCGGGTCGTTACTCACTGTCTTTTTTGGAATTTCCTTCTGTTTCATGCTTTGATCAAGATCAGCCTATCTTTTCTTCTTTATCCATTTTTCTCAATCTTTGATAACCCATGCCAACCGTGTTGCGATAACCCTTATACGCAATCGGCTGCCAACATGGCGGCTTTTCCTTTCTTATCAGCCTCTCTTGTGCTTCTTCAACTGGCATTACAATGTTCGGCCCAACATCTGAATCTTACCGGGCCATTCCACCTCACCAACCACACGTCCAGCCAGAACCTCACAGCTCTCACACAGCCTGTCAACCTCACCACCCACACCCCCGGTGATGGCTGCGTCCACCTCCCCATCATCCACTCCACCAACGTCGACCACTTTGCCCGCCGCGGCATCCAACTCGCTCTCAACAACCGGTCCGACGTAGCTTACTACGCCCAACGTATGTCTTCCCCCATGATGTGCCTCTTCTCCCATACCATTCATTGAACTTGCTCCCCTTCTTCACATCCTCGCATGTCCACTAACACCCCCTCCAAAAGTCGAAATCGGCACCCCCCCACAAACAGTCTACACCCAACTCGACACGGGCTCCTTCGAGCTCTGGGTAAACCCAGACTGCACCACCGTCTCCGCCTCCGACTCTTCCTTCTGCCAACACATCGGGCACTACAACTCGTCTGCCTCCTCCACTGCTACGGCCCTCGGCACCAACAAAACCTTGCGTTACGGCATCGGCTCCGCCAACATCTCCTACGTCACCGACACCGTTTCCCTCGCCGGCTCCTCGTCAGCAGCAGCCCTAAGAAAGATCCAGTTCGGCGTCGCTACCAGTTCCAAGGATGCCTTCTCGGGGATTCTGGGTATAGGTTACGGCCAGGGACTGGCGACGAGGTATCCCAATTTTGTGGACCAGTTGTATCAACAGAATGTAACAAAGGTCAAGGCGTATACCCTTGCGCTGGGATCCAAGACGGCAAAAGAGGGGACGATGGTCTTCGGCGGCGTTGATACGTCCAAGTTTTCTGGGCCGCTGGCACAAATACCCATTATCCCCGCTGCGGCGTCGCCAGATCAGGTGCCGAGGTTCTGGGTGCAGATGAGCGGTATCAACCTCACGCCGCCCTCGGGTCAGAGCACGGCGGCGTATGAGGGGAGTGAGATACCGGCGTTTTTGGATAGTGGGAGCACGATGACTATTTTGCCGCCGAAACTGGCAAGCGAAATAGCCAAGGATTTTGGGAGCCCGGAGGCGGATGCGAATGGGTTTTATAGGGTCGGATGTGAGTATGTTGGTATGAATGGGACGGTGGATTTTGAGTTTCAGGGTGGTGTGGGGAACGAGCAGAAGCAGAGGGTGACGGTTAGGGTGCCGTATAAAGAGATGATTAGGGAGGTGGGACAGGGGGAGAGTAAGACGTGTTTTTTGGGGGTGGTGGGTAGTGAGAGCTTTACGCTTTTGGGGGATACGTTTTTGAGGAGTGCTTATGGTTGGTTTTCCCATTTCCTATTTCCCATTCCCCTTCCCTTCCACTCCCCTTTCCCCTTTCGCCTTTCGCGCGAAAGTGATACTAACAGAAAACAAAGCCGTCTTCGACCTCCAAACCAACTCCATCTGGCTCACCCAAGCCTCCTCCTGCGGCTCCACGCCCGCCGCGCTCAAGGACGTCACCGATTTATCTCGAGTCGTGGGCAAGTGCGAGGTGCAGCCGGGACAGAAGGAGGCGGTGGTGGACGTGGTTTCGGAGACGGCGATTGCGCCGCCTAGTTCGACAACTGACACTGATGCGGGGACTCGGACGGGAGGAAAGGGAAATGGGGCGACGCGCACGGCGTCGGGATTTATGACTACTACCCTGGTGGTTCCGACGGCGGCGGTAGCGGCGACGAGTTCAGCTGGTGGTAGGAGTGGGAGTGGAGGTATGAGCGCGACTGCGTTGGCGTCCTTTGGGGTAAGAATGACTGGTGACAAGGTGTTGAGCGTTGGCGTGGCTGGCGTCGTCGCGGTGCTGGGAAGTCTGTTGTGATCGATCGCCTCTACTTGTAAAGTTCTGCTGCATTCTGAGTTTGCATAGCATGGCGTTTGATAGATAGATGGTTCAATCGATTCGCTTCTTCGTCGCGCATGCACACGGGCAAGTGCACACATGAGCTCATTCCTTCATGATCTTCAGACTTTTTCGACGATTGCAAGCTCCAAGGAGGAAATAAAAGTGACCAAAAGGAGAAGCGCAAAAAAAACCAAAAAAAAAAAAAAAAACTAACAAGCTGCCGGTCCAGGGTTAATCTTAATACTCTGCTTCCTCTATAATTATGGGACTATCAAGCGGTAGGGAATTGCGGGTGTTGGCGGCTCGAGCGAGAAGGGATGAAAGGTTGGGTGCGAGTTGGGATCGAAGTGAAGCGATTCCAGGTTGGCGAATGGCGGGTATAACCCTAACCCAGAATTCTTGGCGGATGGTTTGTCCACTTGGATGCCCGCACTCCGCTCCGCAACGCACAGAACCTCCACTGAAAAAGTCCCCGAAGTTCCACAACCAAAGCCGAATGTCTCACTGGCGAACCACACGGAAGACGTTCTGGCGAGTCGGTGGTTCCCCGCTTTTCAAGAATCGTCCATCCCGTCAGTTGCAGGTTGCATTGCTGCACTGGAAGCAAGGCGAAGGGTTTCCGCAACAAAAGTGGATTATTAACCGCAGATCGATTCGCGGCTCAGGGTCTGATAAACTCAAATGCCGTGATGGTGTGCGGGATGGGACATGCTTGGCTTGATATCGCGTGGTTTTAGTGGCAAACCTCCGCTTTGGGGTTAACCATGTGTGTAAGCTGGAATCTCTCCGGGGACACCCTCTCGGCGACTCCCCACAAATATCTGTTCCCTTCGAAAATTTGTAGTAGATTTGTTAAGATGGGAGTCACAAAAGAGAAACTCGAAAAAACCAAGCGAAAAAACAAGCATCATCATCTGGCCAGCAAGGTGCTTTGGGTACAACCATGAACCCATCAATTGCTGCCCATCGAGTCCACTGTCGTCGACTTAGTCTCCACCGGACATCCACTGATGAACATGCAATCCGGAGTTTTTTTTTTGTTTTTTTTTTTTCGACTTTCTCATCCTTGTAGAGATATCTCGGGGTACATGGCCCTTGTGCCGCACTGCAGTGACTACACTAACGCTGGTTCATCGGATGCAACGCCAAATTGACCAATAAAGAGCCTGGACAAGGCCTAGAACAGACGCGCTATTTGGTGCATTGCATCGATTGCAGATTTTGTGCATGAAGCGGCTGGCTGGGTAGGTATTAGCGTCCCCTCAAGTCCGAAAGGGCGCGTGTGGTCAAGAACCTCAAGAGGCTGCTAGAAATTTTTGGTCATCTAATTACCTAGGGCATCACTTTCCCCATTCCCTTTCCCATCTTTTTTTCTTTTTTCCGTTCTTTCCCTGACGACAAACCCCTTCTTTTCTCGGTCAAAAAACGGAAAGAAGCGAAGCAAAGGAACCGACGCCCGCCCGACGCACGCCAAGCGCCAAAAATGACCCGAACTCGCGCCCGGCAGACTTCGACTTCGGACGAAAGCAGGCCCTTGCTCAGCCATCATGACACCGAGGATTTGTTATCGCAGCGGTACTACGGCACGGATGGCACGGTAGCCCGTGCGCATACCACTGACAATAACAACAATGGTGATGATGATGATGGGTTGGAGGATTGTATCAACTTTGACGACGACCCGGATAACCCGCAGAACTGGCCGACGCCCTTCAAATGGAGTGTTGTGGCCTTGTTGGCCATGACGGCTTTTAGTGTGTACGTTGTCCCCACATTTTATCTCCATCATGAACCTCGTCGTCGTCACACAACCTCACTTCTCACTTTCCAAAAAGCCATATAACTAACATACCTTCAGAACATTCAACTGCATCTCCCTCGTCCCCCTCGCCCCCTCCATCGTCCGCTCCCTCACCCCCCCACCCCTCGACCCCTCCACCCCCCCACCAAACCTCAAATCCGCCTCCGTCCTCCTCGTCACCATCTGGGAACTAGGCGAAGCAGCCGGCCCGCTCCTCATCGCTCCGCTCTCCGAGCTCTTCGGCCGCTACCCCACGCTTAACATGTCCAACATTTTACTCATCTTCTTCACCATCTTGACGGCAACCGCCACTTCGGTCCCGACTCTGATCTTGTCGCGGTGTTTGTCGGGACTGGCGGTCGCGTCCAATGTGCTCAACCCGGCTATTGTCGGCGACATGTTTCCGAGTGATCAAAGAGGAAGCGCAATGTCCATGATCTTCGTTGCGCCCCTCGTCGGCGGCGCGGTGGGACCGGCGATTGCGAGTGCGGTGGCGGAGAGCGTGGGGTGGAGGAATGTAGTTTGGGGCGCGGCGGCGTTGAGTACGATCTGTGAGGTTGCGTTTTTGTGTTTGTTTAGGGAGACGTATAAGGTGGCGATTATCAAGAGGAGGGTGAGTGAGAAGAGCAGGTTGGCGGACCGGGCGAATGCCAGTTTGCTTGGGGGTGGGGGTGGAAGAAAGGGACAACATAAGAGGACGTATTCGGAGATGAGCATCGGTAGCAGCAAGCGGGAGGCGTGGAGGAAGTTGAGGGATTCGGTTCTGCGGCCTTTCTTGGTTGTCTTTGGGTCAGGACTGTTGATGGCGCTGTCGCTGCTGGGATCGGTCACGTTTTCGTTTTTCTACGTGATTAGTGTCACGTTGCCGGATATCCTAGAGGATAACTACGGCCTTTCTGGAGCGGTCAAGGGCTTGTGTTTTATGGGTTTCAGTACGTTCCCCCTCCCCCCCTTTTCCCCCTCTGTTTACTACATACTAACGTGCCTCAAACAGCCGTCGGCTCCTTCCTAGCCGTCCTAACCTGCAACGCCTTCCTGGACCGCATCTACATCGCTCTCCGCGACCGCGACCGCGACGCCGCCGCCCTTGGCCCTTGTTCCCCCGACCCCCCCTCTGCCCCCGCCGAAAAACCTGAATACCGCCTCCCCCTCACCATCATCGGCGCCTTCAGCATGCCTTTCGCCATCACCTTCTACGGCTGGGTCGCCCAGCTCCGTCTGCCACTCCCCTTCTTGTTGGTTGCCTGCGGGCTGATTGGCGCTAACGTCATGCTGACTTTGATCCCGCTGATGGCGTACGTGGTTGATGCCTTTGGCTTGTTCTCGGCGAGCGCCATGACGGGTGTAATTGTGAGTAGGTGTCTGATGGGCACTTTCCTGCCGCTTACCACGGCCCCGTTGGTGGATGCGTTCGGGTATGGTTGGGGGTTCATGGTGTTTGGGGCTATGAGTTTGGTGTTGGCGCCGGTTAGTGTGGTGGTGTTTAGGTATGGGGAGAGGTGGAGGCAGTTTTGCAAGTATTCTAGGGGGGAGTGAGTGCCCCTGGGGTGTGCTGGTATAACGATGGGGATATGTAGTGAGGGATGGTTGATGATATATGATCTTGGTTGGAAATGACATGGATGTGATGGATTATGGGCTATGATGATGGAATATGGACGAACCAAAAAGAAAGGATGGGAAAAGTTGGGATTGTTTGGTTTGCATGATATAACGACTGGACTGGGCTATGACACAAAAGTTGGGATAACGACAAAAGTTTTGGTTTGCTTCTTGGAAAAAAAGGATGGGGAGATTGGCATTGGCATTCGGCGCGTTCCTTTCCTACCCTATAATTGGAGTTTGGGGTACAACAAAAATCCAGGAAATAAAGGTGTCTTTCACTGTCAGGTCGTTTTCCATGACTTCTCTTTGCGGTTCGTGTTGTTTGCAAAGGAACTCTGTCAGTGTCGGTCTTGGCCGGGCATTATTAGATGTGGGAACCGGATATCTGCTAGGTCTAACATTTGCACACTATTAGTTTGCTAGCATTCTGTTAGTCCCCAAGCGAGACCACTAACAATTTCGAAAGCATACTATTGACGGAACCACGCCAGGTCCTCCTCTCTCCTTCTGAAGGTCTTGATCGTGGGCTCTGATGCGTCCTCGTCCCCGTCCTTTCTTTTCTTCGCTGCTTTTTTTCTCATCTCCCCTACGAGTCGTCCCTAAGAGTCCAAAAGGAACGAGAGGGAGATACCTTACCCATCAATGTCTTTCAGCCATCACACACTCAGTCCGTCCCCCGGACCGATCCATATACTCCTGGGGAAGAATCTCGGTCTAACTGTTGAGTGCCTTATCTTAGGTACATACGTGCGCGCCTTCTCTACCTCTAGGATGAAGAAGACTTGGGGAATTCCCGTCTTCGGGTTGGTCATATTTCCCGTGCCTTCCTTCTTCCTATTCATGTTTTTTTATCTCCGCGGCCGGGGGTGATGTTATCGACGAGGAGAAATAACCAAGTCTGAAAGAAGCTGAGAGAGAATTGGTAGTCAAAGTCAAGTGCGTGAAGGTGGACAGGTAACACCGGACTGGGTTGAAGATATACGCTTGTATATCAAAGGCGGACTTTCAAGGGATATACTGCGCCAAAGGGCACCTTCCTGGCACAAACCGCACTCTTGTTGTTTCCGGGAAGGTTGTTAGTCTGGATGGCATGAAGGAGGGAGAGTAGACAAACAGAGGCTTTCGAATTGGGTCTGAAATGCAGCCGCTTTGGTTACAGTCAGTTAGGCAGATTTACAGCATCATCCCAGGCTGGTGGCACATGTACCACGGAGGAAGGCAATGATTTGGGAGTTTATGGGGGGAGGGGAGGATAAGGCTGAGAGGCTGAGGGGCTACCTATTCTAGCACCTAAAATCTGAGATGTCCGGTTTCCAGAACACTAACGGAAACGGCAGACATATCGACTTGTAACCCGGCACCATCGGACCTTGATATACATATGTAACACGGCCCCTGGCAGCACCAGGGAAGACCCGTGGAGTCGGGGTACGTAGTCGGAGAATCGGGCAGTCGGACAAGCTCTGGAGACCGGTGCCCAAGTTTCAGATGGCGGTCTCAACCCAACGACTGCCGGCCTGGCCCCCGGCCTTTTGTAATCTGTGTTTCGGCCCGCCCATGTTAGGCCAGGGACGTCGAAATTGCGCGTTGAATCTAGGCTTCGTAAGGATACCCAAGCACCCTGGAACAGAGTTTGCTAGCTCAGGAGGCGCTGATCACCTAATCGGCGCGCTACGCGTAATCGTGGTATTTGGCTGTGGTTTGTGGTCAAGTACATGCCCAGTCGCCGTCGTCGAGATCTCGCGGGGCCTGGGCTGGAGCTCTGGGCGGCCAGCGGTGAGCTACCTCGCTACCTACTAGAAGCACTGTAGCGTTACAGGGATACCCCATTGTTCCTGCCCAATGACGCACTATTGCACCGCAAAGGCACCGGTGACCCATTGGCGGGGATTCCGATGCTAACAATTGTGCAAAAGATCAACATGGCGACGGACTCTTGATCTTGTCCGGTCCACCTCAATTCCATCTCATCGGCATCTGTTTTCCATCGACAAAGGTCAATTGGGACCATGCCATTGCCCCAGAAAAGAATTGGGCCTACAGGACGCGGACCCGCCCGAGTACCTCCGAGTCACGACTCCACGCACAAGTCACTGTCCCTGTAGAAAGTTGCGACGAAAGAATCCACAACACGGTTTGATCTTCCGTCTTCTTTTTCTTCCCAACACAACCAAGTCGGCGACAAGTCGACAGTCGCTCGCTCGATATGGCAGAACAACAGGATGCCAACGACCCGAGGCGGCGACAGACACGCGACTACAACACGTCCAATCCCGAATCGCCCAACTCGATAGAAGGCTTTGCGACAGCCACCACGCTCACTTCGCGACAAGACCAGACAAAACCCTACGAACACGAACCACCACCACCAACACCAGCATTACCAGACGACGACGACGACGATGGGCTCACCACCGACACCGATAGCGACACCGACGATGACATGCGCGTCCCGACCAACGTAACAAATGCCGCCCCAAATCCAGTCCCGCAAAAGCCATCCAAGCCCGGCAAGCTGGCCGCCATAGCTGCCAAGCTGGGCCTCGACGTGCCCACAGTCCTCATGATGTTCAAGTATGTAGGGAGCCAAGCACAAACATCTACTATACAAGATACTAACAAAACACACAAGAGGCTCCCTTCCCCCGACAATCGGCATCGCCATGTGCCAGGCGCACTCGGTCGCCATCTACTTCGGCACCGTGGGCTACCTCGTTCCCATCGTCTCCGTCATGGCCATTGCCATCCTCCCCCGCGGAAAATTCCTCATGAACATGGTCCTCAACCTGGTCGCCGTCTGCTTCGGCTCCGCCATCTCCATGCTCGCCCTATTCACCGCCGTCAAAGCCCGCCAACATACCACACCCCAAGACGCCCCGCTTTCCCCGTCCCCGACTTACAACTCGAGCCAGTCTGCCGTGTGTGCCGTTTGGCTGTTCTTTAATATCTGGCTGGGAAACGTGGTGAGAGCAAAGATGCCGGCCTTCAACCTCCCCATCATTGTTTACAGTATCTTGGTCAACATCGCCGCCACTTCCGGCCCCATCATGACCACCATGACCGCCGCCAAGCACTTTGTCCAGCAGCTGGTGACAGCCATGTTGCTCGCTTTGGCTATTGCCCTGGCCGTCAACCTCGTCGTCTTCCCCGTCAGCAGCCGTCTGGTCGTTTTCAAGGAGTTTGCTGGCGCCATGGGCCTGCTGAGAAAGACGGCCTCCCTGCAAAAGGCTTACCTGGCCAGTCTCGAGTCGGAGGATATGTTCGCGCCGGCTACGAGAACGGATACCTGGGCGAGGAAGGAGGCCAAAAAGGCAAAGAAGGCGAATAGGAAGCCGAGAATAACAAAGGAAGCCAAAGCGGCGAGGGCGCTGGGCGAGACGGCTGCTGCCCTACGAGAACTTTCCGGAAAGTTGCATGCGGACATGGGGTTTGCCAAGAGAGACATTGCCTGGGGAAGGCTGGACGCCACAGATCTCGGCCAAATGTTTACGCTGTTGAGGAATGTGTACATCCCTGTTTTGGGTATGACCACCATCATCGACATTTTCAAGCGCGTCTCCGAGACCCAGGGGTGGTACACGGAAGAAGACACGCCACCCGAGGTGGTGGCCGAGAAGGAGATCGAAAAGCGGGTATGGAACGAGGTAATGAAACAGATGCACGAGCCCTTCGAAATCCTATCCGAAGCCATCGACAAGGGTCTCCAACACGCCGCCCTCCAGTTGGACCTCACCCCGCGGCCCAAGAAATCCAAAACTGCCGACATCGAGGAAAAGGCCGGTCAGCCGCTCCAGCCTGGCGATCTGGGATATGCTCGGGTCATTCATGAAAAGGTGACAGCCTTCTACGCTAAGAAGGGTGAGCTTTTGAAGATTTGGGTCAAGGAAAAGGGTCTCATTTACGACGAAGAAGGCTTCACCGCCCACGACCAAGTCCCTCTCGAGCGCCAGAAGCGCGACCAGGCCCAGCTCAACATCCTGCTCTACATGGAAAACCTCATGCACGCCTCCGGAAATGCCGTCTACGAGTTCGCCGCCTACGCCGATTCCAAGGTCGAAGACGGCACCATGTCGCGCAAGCGGTTGATCATGCCGGGTTTTAAGCGGTTGGAGAAGTGGTTCCTTGCTGTGTTGCGGAACGAAGATTCTACCGCTGAGGGAAGCCCGGATTTGTCGGAAAGCAGCAACACCATTGTGAGCTTTGGTGATGGTTTCAACAACAGGAAGAAGGACCCGGAACACCTCCCGCCCGCCACAGCGTGGGAACGCTTCGGCAACCGCTTGCGCAAGATCTCCAAGTTTTTCGGGTCAGAAGAATCCGCTTTCGGCTTCCGTGTCGCCTGCGCCACCATGTCCATCGGTGTCGTCGCCTACCTCAAAGAAACCCAGGCCTTCTTCCGCGAGCAGCGCCTAGTCTGGGCTATGATCATGGTAGCCATCGGCATGACCATGACCTCTGGTCAGTCGTTGTTTGGCTTCATCTGCCGTACATGTGGTACCGTGGTGGGCATGGTTTTGTCACTGATCGTATGGTATATCGTTGATGGACACCCGCCGGGTGTCATTGTCTTTTTATTGTTGAGTATCTTCCTGTGTTACTACTTCTTTCTGAAGTATCCCCGGTTTGTACCGGCGGTTATGATTACCGTTGTGACACAGGTCATGATTATCGGATATGAGTTGCAGGTGGGCATGATTGGAAGGGCGGCAGCAGAGAGAACGGGGCAGCCTGTTTATGAGTGAGTTTTCTTTCTTTCCTTTACCTCGATTGGTTCGAGTCATCACTAACATTTTCCGCAGAATCTACCTTCTAGGTCCCTACCGTCTCGCTTGCGTCGCCGGTGGCTGTCTCGTCGCCTTTATCTGGACCATCTTCCCCTCGCCACTAACCGATCGGACCTGGCTCCGCCGTGACCTCTCAGCAACCCTCTACCTCGTTGCCAACTATTCGTCTATCATCAACTCTACCCTACAAACCAAGCTCTCCGAACAAGCAGGCGACGTCAACATCAAGGGAACACCCGCCCATCAGCTCTTCAAATTCCGATCCAAGATCTTCGGCAAGCTCATGATGCTTATCCCCTCCATGTCTCAGCACTCGGAGTGGCAGAAGTGGGAACCCACGATTGGCGGACGGTTCCCCAGGGAAGTGTACGATGAGATTATTCTCAGGAGTAATCGCATTGTGGCCTATCTGACGCTCATGAGCTATACTATTACGAATCCAATCCATGCCCCGAGCAAGATGAAGCCGTATGCTTCGCAAAACCAGATTGCCAGCCCGCGCGCGTCGTCGGTGGCCGTGTACCCCAAGTGGGATAATCAGGTTGCGGAACTGGTCATGACCTTGGAGCCGACGCACCACACCATCTTGTCGACCTTGACTCTGCTCTCCAACTCCTTACTCTCCGGCCAATCCCTCCCCCCCTTCATGCCCCTCCCGCGTCCGTTTGAAATAACCCGCCGCCTAATTCGCCTCGGAACAGCCAGTCCACTGCGCAGCCACCCAGCAAGCCCGTACGCATCCGGTGCCGAATCCGAATCCGACTCCGAAGACGACGACGACGACGTCTACAACGAGCCAGAGCCATTTAAGTTGATGGACTCGCGCTCCGGCGAAGACGACTACGAGCACGTCAAGCACGCAATCAGCCACCTCTCTCACGGTCACGATGCCCGCCACTCTCTCTCCCACGCCAACTCTCCTGCTCACTCCCCCGCCCACTCCCCTTCGGGCTCTGCCCATCTTGCCTTTTCCTTCCCTCCTGTCTTGCAGGCTCATTCGCCCACCCACAGCCGCAACCCATCTTTTTCTCGACCAAGGGCGTTTTCGCCTCCTCACTCTCGCGCTCACTCGCGCGCCCCATCAAGGGTGCACTCGAGGGCTCAGAGCCGCGCTCGTTCAGTGCAACAAACGAACCAATCCCTCCTGGAAGGTCTGCTACAAGACGAACCAGGCTACGCAGAGTTTGCTGTCCTCCAAGTGTGCACGGGCCTCGTCTGCGATGATCTCGAGGGGCTGGTGAAGGCGGTGATTAGTCTCGTGGGAGTAGTGGATTTTAGTTTCCGCGTGGATCGAAGTGAGGAGGTGCATGTGGGGCGGAGGGCGAGTTTGGCGAGGAAGGTGAAGAGGATGGGGGGGACGATTGGGAGAGGGAATAAGAGGAAGAAGGGGAAGGCGAAGGCTCAATGAGGACCTAAAAGGAGGGGGTGCTGAGGGATGGATGAAGACTGAGAAGAGAGGAAGTAGGGGTTGACGACGAGAAGCCCAAGGAGGAGGAAAAAGAAAAAGAAGAGCGGACGGGGAAGATAATGGACGAAGGGGTGTATTTCAGAGAGGACGAGAGACTTCAGATGGGGATGTCTGACGAGTATTCAATACCCAGGCGAGTCACAGATTTAGTTGACTGCGCTCGAAGTTCAGAGAGGTGGGAGGTTTTGGCGTTTCTGCATTTCAGCTATACAGCATTTCTACGAAGGATTCATGTCCATCATGTCTAGCATGTTATGCCATGTCGTTTGGGATCTGATGTTTTTACTTCAAATTCATTGTTACATAATTAAGTAGCCACGCAGATAAGAGGAAGCAGAGAAGAATCTAATATTACGACATGTTAGTATGAAACATGTGGGAACTAGAAGCTGAGGATTCATTTCTGTCGGTTGGGAACTACACTAAACTTGGGATATTACCTAGCACCGATCCGTCGATCATGTGCGCCGGAGGCTAAGATGGAGGCCCCGATCGAACAAGATGCGTCATTATCATATCGTCGTCTAATTTAGCTGGGCCAACGATAGTGGTGTAACCCGCCCACCCGCCCTACCAACCTCAAAAAAGTCCCCGTCTGCTCGGACGGCCTGGCGCTGCAGACGGTTACGTAGCTTCGACAAAGCCACGCCTGAAGCAATGACGAAGACGTGTGTACGCCGCCTGCGCTGAGGCTGCCCCGCGTCACCATGTCTTCATACTAACCTCACCCTACCTACATGTAGGCAGCGAGACCTCCATTCGTTAACCGAAGAAAGTCAAGCAAGGCCTTTACAAACGCCAAGTACCCAAGGACGACTTCGGAAACACACATTGAAGCATTTCATTTCAACCTCACTCACACCCACAGCTCTCTAGTGTACGTACTCACACAGAAAACCTCCGATATCGAAGAAGAGGAAGCTACACAACCACGAAAGGTTTTGTGATGGGAAGTTACCTAATTAAGATGGAGGTTGGAGGTTGGAGGTTGGAGGTTGGAGGTTAGAGGTTGTGAAACGATAGAAAGGGATGCATACCTACCTTAGAACATAGGTTACCTACCTACCTACCTACCTGCCTACTACGCAGTCCAGAGATTTCAAAATAAAATAAAAAAGACATTATTACGCTAGGTACCATTTCTAACCCTTTTCTACAAATCATCTATCCAGTCTCGTTCTGACAACAACAAAAAAAAAAAAAAAAAGACTCCCCTAGTTCCCAATCACCGTCATGCCTACTGTACTTAACCCATTCATTGCACGAGCATTAAAGGTCCGTTCTCTACCCATCTATGCCCCCATAGGAGACGAATGAATCTAGGCCGCCGCCTGACCCAAGGATGAAGTCGCTCGCTGTCTTTCTCGGATGTCGGTGGTGAAATTAGGCACGGTCGAAGTGATACATCTACAGTCCAATACTTGTTTGTTTATTAGCTCGAGACCTTGGGTCAACTTCTCTAGGCCTTATTACATTTAATTAATTCGTTTCGTTCCATGACCAAAGCATAATCTCACATTGAATATGCCTTATCGAATCTTATTAATACCTTTTCGATCCGTACTTAGCCATTAAACTTGTCCTTATGAGGTTTGGGACAATTCGGAATGGATATCGTCCAATATGCCAGGAGTACCCCAAGCTAATAAACAAACCAGCATTAGATTGTACCTTAGCCCTTATCAGTGCTCTATCCTAGATAGAGGGAATGATTAGCTGTGCCTCCAATCATTCACGTTTGGCGCAAGGGCGCGGGACTCGAGAGCGGGCGAGAGCTGGGATGAAAGGACAACACGACAGGGTCAGGTCATCATCTTGAGGAGAAGAGGAAAACGTCGTTAATCATTAAGCGTTGAGTATCGTTCAGTCCTTGTAGTGATCGCCCCGGCGCAAAGCTCCCCTCCACCCGCTCCACTCCGAAAATTTCCACAAGCAGTGCTTCCGGGTACAAGTCACCCACTCCCGTCCACCGCTCCCACCAAGGCCCCCGCCATCCTCTTCAGCACCTCCTTTGTTACGTCTTCATACATTTCCTCCTTCACATCCCGGATGATCTCTTCCCGCACCTCGGCCCTGATCTCTTGTGCCCACTCCCTACGCGTCTTTCGGAGTTCCAGCCTCTCCCGGTCCTCCAGCTTCGAACATTGCTCGGCCCGCGTTTCAAGCGCCACGATGCGGGTCAGGAGCTGCTTGACGACCCTTTCAAGGGCCGCGTTGCGCATCAGGAATTGGCGCCTGATGTAGGGGAGATTTAAAGGGTCGGACGCTTCAAGAAAGTCGAAGGCAGTGGCTGAGGGCGGGAGGGGGGGCAAGTCGAGGTCGGAAAGGGTTGCGAGTCGTGGGCGCTTTCCCTTTGGATCTATGGAGGAACAAGTTTGTTAGCGGGTGACTAAGGGTCGTGAAGGTTTTGCGTTGGGCAGGGTGAAACGTACCCGATGGGGAGCACGGCTCTGTTGACTCTTTACTTTCTGAGTCATTCTCCCACATCCGTTCGAAGCGGTGGTTGCTTGGACCGGCGGCGACGCGCTCATTCTGTTCAATGTAGCGAGGCAAGAGCCCGCTTGCGCCTGCTGATCGTTTGCGCGTCTGAGTTGATGTTTCCGGAGCATCTTGAAGCACGCCAGAGGTGGCATGCGTAGAACTGACTGGTCGCGGCTCGTCCGCCTCTGGATATGTTGCTTCGCATGCCGCGGCACCCGTGGTGATGATCTGGCCACCCGCGCCCGCGTATAGCCTCACAATGGAAGCATGATCCTCGTCGGTCCTTGGCCGACTGTGAATATTGGCGGGCGAGAATGCTGATGGGAGCAGGGCCAGTTGCGGTAGAATCTCCATCGGAAGGATCAGCCTATTCAGGTAGATGGTAAAATCTCTGGCTGCAGCAAGGGAGAACAATGTATCCACCAGGGCTTTAGATCGGGGCTTGGGTTGCAGAGCCCGATTCAAGGGTGCTACCAAAGTAGGGGGTTGTGTCATGATGAAGCGGAGACGGACGAACTTGTTTGCAGATGTTGCTACAGCCTCTGCAGGCTCTGTGGTAGGTGTGGGCAAGGGGGCGTATGCAAACTCGACGGACTGGATATTCTCGGGATAGATAAACAGGTACAGAGGGATACTGACGGGGATGCCGTTTTTGAGGTCACATTGGCCGCGCAATAGAAAGAAGGCTGTTCGTGGTGTAGCGATCGTGTCGAGGTGTAAATCCATTCTGAGATCAGATGTGTGTTGCGTGAGGCCTTCAGCCTGCCAAAAGACGTCTCCGGCCCGACTAGTCAGGTCAATTTTGCAACCCCCAACATCGCTGTCGGTATCGGACGTGGTGTATATATCGTCGATGGTGCATGTATCGTTGTTGGGCCACCGGTCGAACCTGTCGGCTGAACTGTCACTAAAGCATCACAAAACATCTTTGCAGGTATACACTAGACGAATGACCTGCCGCTCTCTCGTGAAGCTGCAACTCTCCGTCCGGTTCACTAAGAACGGGAAGCTAAGACAATCCAAATGGAATGTCCGCGGCCCTGTCGAGAAGCCCCAGTCCTTTCAACAGGCAGGGCTGATGAGTAGGAGTTGGCAAGTTTTTATGGCTTTCGACTCAGAGGTCACATTACTTCGAGTTGCAGCGACCGGAAAGAGACTGGACGGCCATATACCCAACGGACATATGGCCTCAGGCCATGGTGAATCGGGGAGATGGGCAGAAGGGGACGGTCTGCCGCTCTCTCGTGAAGATGCAACTATCGGCTTGGTTCACTATGACCGGGAAGCAAAACAATCCGAATGGAATGTCCGCCGCCCTATCGAGAAGCCCCAGTCCTTTCAACATCAACAGGTGAGCCTGAAGAGTAGGAGTTGACGGCTTCTCGACCATAGATACACACGGCTTCAAGTTGCATCGACCGGAAAGAGACTGGACTCCTATGCATCTCCCGGGAGAGATGCACAGCATCAGAACCGCGGCGAATCGGGAAGACGGGCAAGAGGGCAAGAGGCAAAGGGGAGGGAGGGAGAATGGGGGTTGATATGAACGACACCTTGTATCGGCCATGTTACTGACCGTGACGACAAAGGCTGTGAAGATGATGCCTGTAATGGGGCATCGGTGGTGGTGTCGTCGTCGCCTGATTGATGCGGCGGCGGTGTATGGGGCGGTATATCGTCGCTGTATACCTTATAGGCACTATGAACAGAATTATCGGGTAAGCTTCGGCACTACACGTGGAAAACGAGCGACCTGCCGCAAGAGGGCAAAGGGGGAAGGGAGTATGAGGAGGGTTGATATGAACGAACGCGTGGACCGGCCATGATCGCCTTCTGCGCACTGCGAGTCAACCATGGGGCTAGGCGGGAGCGAGATCAGGTTACTTACCGCGAGGAGGACACCGGTTGTGTCGGTGATAACAGTTCATCCCGGTTGTCATCGTCGTCGCCTGATTGATGCGACGGTGGTGTATGGGGCGCCGAATCGGCCATGGAGGTGGAGGTCGGAGGTCGAAGGCGGAGGACTGGGGGTGGTGATGATGGCAAAGGGACGAGACGACGTCAAAAGCGGAGGCAGAAATGGAAGGTGGAGAGCCGGCCTGTCAGACGGAAAGGGTGTGTGAATTGACTGGGCAAAGTGCGGGGAGAAGATCGATGTGGAGAAGAAGATGGGGAGAAGAAGACAGCTCCCAAGGCCTGGGGCGGCCGGGTTCATGTACTCTTGCTCTGCCCCCTCTTTTTCGTTGCAGGGATTCCCATGGCCAATTAGGCGGTTTCGTGAATAGGATGTGCAAGTCACTAACAGGAATGGGTGCGATTCTCACCAAATCTGTTACGGCTCAGCACACCCCATTAACGGTGCCCGGGGCACCTACCAACCGCACCACTAGACGTGGCCGGGCAAGGGAGTGACAAGGGTAAAAAAAAGTGGCCCCCGGCGCCTTACTGGCATAGCTGCCTGCTTGGCAACCTGGAAAAGAGGGGGTTCTGGAGATGCCCTGGTTGCCTGGCCAACCTTGGCCCGCATTTCTCACCAAGATCCGCCAGACCAAGTAGTGTACCTTCATTCCACGCTGTAGAAAACACGCAACTCAGCTGGCCCAGAAGAAGGGCTTTTTGCTCTGTTTTGCTTGATATCGGGTTGCGGATCTTGATGTTTCAAAGGCGACCTCTGAACTGGTTTGTCACTTGGAAATTGATGAAGAAGGAGGAAGAGAGTGGGAGGAGGGTGAGGAGGCCGGGCAATGATTCTGAAAGATTACTGGTACGGGGTAAACGGCTGGCATGGGTCACCTGCAGTCGGCTGACACGACTGGCTGGCGGGGTTGAAAAGTGGGCTTGTCGACTGGAATGACGAGGTGGTCCGGACTCTGTTTGTCAACAACCACCACCAATCCACACTTTTTCGAAAAGCGCTGCTTTGTGGGTGTGGTAACTTGACTTGAACTGGTTGTTGTTGACAAGCGTACTGTCATTTCGTACACAACGTGGTGGTTTGGTGTAAGCCCTGATGGGCATCCTGCACGCCCGGCGAGTGCAGACGTAAAGAGTACTTGTGAGGTGTAGAGTTGGGTGTGGCGGAGAGGAAGTATCGTCACGCGCGTTTGCAGTTGTGGTGTCTGCACGCGTTTGGAACCTCTTGTTCGGAATAAACACAGATTGCTATTGGTGCTTGGCTTAGAGATGGATAGGGTGGATCAGTCGGTACACTATATTGTGGGTACAAAACCAACGGAACGGAGCGGGCCGCACTATTTGGTCGCTTATGTAAGCGGTCTCACAAATGGATCACAGAAGTGTAGAAGAGCCTGCTCTGCGAAATGAACGCCTGTGCACGTGACCAATGGCACGCTGAGCCTCTTGATTGGTTGCTTGAAGGTGTGGCTGCGCGTGTGGCCGACGGCGTGGCTGACGCATACGCGACACAGACCAACGCGCTGGACGCCCGCAACGACATCTTCTTAAAGAAGTGCTGAGAAGTTGCGCCGCCGGTGCTGCCGCTTCAAACACCAACTTTGCCCCAGTCAACTGGCCACCATGTCCTCATTTCGCTGAGGCGCTCGATGTCCGACACTCTGTCCTCCGATAACACCTGAAGGCTGCAAACTGCCAGTCCTGCCCGGTCAAAGTTGGAAGCACGCCTCGAATAAACATGTCCATCGAGAGAGCAACTGGCCCGGCGCATCGCTACTTTACCGGGTCAGATTGTCCGGTGGCCAGGTCCTTCTAACGATGGTGTCTTTCTTTCCCCCTTCCCTCGCCGCTAAGGGCTTTCTGGCCGTGTAGTCAAGTTGTCAACTACTGCCTTGATTCTACAAGTTGACCAGTTCGTGGCCACATAAAAAGCTGCAGAATGAAGACAGGTGTCCATTAGCATGCATCTAGAAATATACGGGCAGCTGTGTATGTGCATCTTGAAAACACCAGAAGAAAAGGTTTCGCCTCTGTCATTATTTCAGTCCCCTGGATCTATAAAACATTTTCTCCTGCTCTTATTTCCCTGGTCCATTTCCTTCCTTTTGATTCATCCTCTCAGCACCGAGTACCTCACAGTCAACCATCAATAGGAACGTTTCATCAACATCCATCCATCAACAACCTGACCACCGCCCGTCATGTCATCATCCTCCATCGGGACCGGCCCCACGTCCCACGGTGGAAAAAACGCCCACAACACCGTTCAGCAGCCCAAGTGCCCCCAGTTTGCCGTTAATGGCACGACATGCATCACGTCTCATTACTACCCTCCACTGAACGAATTTGAGCGTTTTGGTCCCTACAACGTAGGGCTATTCCTACAGGAAGAAGACTGGAAGGACCAGTTCAAGCTCAAGCAACCCACGCAAAACATGAATCGATTCAAGTACTGCATCGAATCCTTCCATTACCCCGCCCACGTCTGCCGGGAGCCCAGGATGTTTCAGGTTGATATTAAGAGGAAGATGGAGTGGCACATCCAACTCCGCCACTTCTTTGCCGACCTACCCCAGCAGCTTGAAGAGCTCGAGGACTACCTCTCCATGTCGACCTCCTCTTCCTCCTCCTCGTCCTCTTCTGCCAACAACGGCAACCTGGACGCCAACACGAACCTCACAGACACCGCCGCCCTAGCCAACTGGACATCCTACGAACTCCCGGACAATGTGGCCGGTCCATCCTACTTCCCCTCGGTCGACCGCCGTGACCTTGATCGGTTCGTCAACCTCCTGTACTGCCGACGGATTGTATTCTCGCAGCGGGGCGTCAACGGGGAGGGAAACTGGCTAACGGGTCGCTGGCTCGTCGTCGCCTACGTTTTTGCCTCTACGTACGAAGCCACTCGGAAGCTGGACGTCAAAGCCCTGTTATCACCGGGCTGCTCCGGTACCGTGACCACTGCCCATGGTACAGGCTCAGGTACAACAGGTAGAAGTACCCACTATAATACTGACACCATGATGGCTCTCCGTGCCTTCTCCTGGGGCCCGCAAAGCTGCATTCGTAGTGGTGACGGTCCGGCGATCGGCAGATTCTACCAGCTTGAGCGGAGAAAGAAGATGGCATCGGAGTTTTACATCTATCGATACGGCGGTGGCGGCGGCGACCAAACATCAGGAAAGCAGAGGAAGAAGAGTGGCGCAACAACCACAACCCCCACTGTTGCGGAAACCGCAGACAAAGTTGACACCACTATCACTACCATAACGAATCCCAAGAAGACCGATATTGTGGAGGAGACGGAAACCAGCACGCGGAAGAGGAAACGGAGATGTTCCCTACCGTCTACTACGACCCCTACCACAGAAAACGCAGACCGAACCAGATCGATGTCGATGCTGCCCCTGCCGGAGTACCTATCCCCCAGGAACTCGAGGACCGTTGCCATCTCATTGATCGACTGTGGCCGGCTTTGATGACGGGTCAGTATATAAAGGCGACGAGGGATAGTGACGACCTTCAGTGGGATTGGATCGATGATTGGTCCAATACTTCTACCGAGTGAGATGGACATATATGGCAGCCGGAAGTGTATGCCAATTACAGGCAAGGCATCCCGACCTTCAAAGGCTTATCGGCGGGCAGCTTCATTTGGGATCGAGGTTATGTTAGTAGTGAGTAAGAGGAGGATCGGCAATAATACCGTAGTGTCTTTTACTTGCAATACACCCTTTGCTTCAACTTGTCTAGGCAATTCTTTATCCAATTTACGTGTTTTCTGCGGCGACCGTGACTTCTGGTATTACCAGCCAGGCTCCAAGCGCCTCCTATCAGGCTCCAAGCGCCTCCTATCAGGCTCCAAACGCCTCCTGTCTTTGGCACGACAGGAACAAGTGAGAGCCAGGTGCAAGTCAAGCGCACCAAGCTCCCGAAGCCAACGAAGGCACTTCCATAGCAAAGAGAGGTATCCTTCACAGGATCAATCAACGGATAGCTTCAATTCGGATCGAGGTCATTCCAGTAGAGGAGGATCAGCAATAATACTGTAGCGTCATGTCTTTTGCAAAACCGACCCTTGGAAAGTTCGTCAGCTCGAGACCTGAATCAACTTGTCTACTCGGCAGGTCTCGAAGTGACCGTGCCCTCGGCAAAAAGAAGGACGTCACTAGTCCCGACAAGTAGTAATTCTTCAGCGCTTAGTCTAGGGTCCAGGTGTGGGTAACTTTACGGAATGTTAGTATGAGCATTGGAACAAATTTTAAACCAAGATAGAAGTGCCACATACAGGTAGGTTATCACAACACCTCCTTGCTTTTCGGTCGCCTAACGATTGGACCGTCTCTCTTTCTTCTCCTCTTTCGATGATAACGAAAGCGAGCCGTCCCGCGCTCTCTTCCACCCCCGTATTGTATGTACTCTCGGCTCCTTATTCCTGATGCGCCCTCCTTTTCCATTCATCGGCTATGGTCCTTCTTCGGATATGTTTCACAATCTGGCTCGCCGAGGAGTTGCTGCTGCTGCTGCAGCCCGTCAAGATGGGAGATGGGGGGCTAGGGTATGTTGCAGCTGGCTGGTTCTGTTGTAGTAATCACCGTCCACTCCTTCAACAACTGTCAAGGAGCTGTCCGCTGTGCTGGTCTAGCTTCCACTTCCCAGCGAGTACGATGTCGACATGGTCCTCCTCCTCGCAACGGGAACGCCGCCACCAAAAAAAAAAAAAAAAAAAAAAAAAAAAAAAAAAAAAAAAAAAAAAAAAAAAAAAAGATTGGCAATCTCCAACGGACTCATCGAGAACGTCCTTCCCCCACCCCGGCGAGCTCATCAACTTTCGCATGATCGGGAGATCTATCGTCCCGTTGACGGAGAACTCGACCGTTTGCACGGATATGGCTCTTTGAATCAGCGGTCCGCGCGCGACGCTGCTGGCTGCGATCACGATGCACACTGCCGCGGGTCGTTTGACCAGGTTAGTAACATGGCGCATGACGAAAGTAGACACACAAAAACATGAAACGTCAAAGACACATACACAAAGAAAGAGAGTAGGTCTATGCACAACACTCACCAAGACTAACCCCAGGATTGCGGATGGCTGCACATTGCCGACGATCGGAAAGGACCAGTCTTTGACTTGATGATTTATCCCAGACCTCACAAGGATAAAATGAACAACTACCTAGGTATAGTTCAGAAAGCCGTTAACAAGATTCAATACGCCGTAATGAATTTCGGAAAGAGCATATTCAAGGTAAGATCACGCTTTGATCAGGGGACGAAACGAATCAATTAGACATGAAAACGCCTAGGGAAATTGACACGAGGTCTCGAGCTTACAAAGAAACCAGTATTGGACTGTACAACCAACGAAGAGCGAGGAAGACGACGGGTAATGGTGATGCAAAAAACAAACAAAGCAAAAGAAAGAGGGAGGGGGAAACCCTCGATATATGTACATGAAAGACGCGAGTAAGAATCCATGACAAGGCATCTTGAGCGGCCTCTGCGGCCCCCATGCTAACACTTTGGCACAATCCTGTAGTGCTTCCATAGTGCGTCTTGCGGCCGGTCGGTTCCTTTCCCCATATCTTCCCAAACACTTCTCATCAACAACAAAACCAGATGCGCTGTTTGTGTGAAAACCTCAGCTTTTCACAAGCCATTGTATGCCTTGCAGGCAGTCTTTGAAGGCCTCGATAGTTTGTCTGGCTTGCGGCCGCGCTCTGCCCACGTAAAGGAAGCAACTGTTAGTGGAACTTCCCTAACTGAGGGAGGGATGAAGTTGACTTACTTCTCCTTTAGCGCTGTTTGTGTGAAAACCTCAGCTTTTCAAAAACCATGACAAAACTTTCACACAGTCCTTCACTGCTTCGACTGTTCTTCTCGCCTCGGGTCGCTCCGGAGATCGAGGTATGTATGACGGAGACGGCGGGACAGGTCCAGGGGATCGCGCTCTGCCCACGTAAAGGAAGCAACTGTTAGTGGAACTTCCCTAACTGAAGGAGGGATGAAGTTGACTTACTGCTCCACCACAAAACATTCCTACCAACTTCTGGGCGGGTCGCGGTTTCGGGAGACCAGGGGGTTCTCTACCAGTGTCGCGGTCTCTTTCTTGGGCCATTGTCTGGATTCTCGGTTAGCATATTCCAACACAAAATGAGAACGGAAGTCAACTTACAAAGACCAGAATGGGTTGTCCTCCCTCAGGCAATTCCACAGAGTGGCAATCATAGTGGCCAACACCAACAAAATTATGATAGCGTTGGTGAATGTCATTGTGGACAACTTCCAAAAAAAAAAAATTCTGAACGAATGATGCGTGGTAATGATGAAGGGAAGAAAAATTTCGAAGAATGAATGGGGGAGAGGGGGATCTCTTTGTCGAAGTTAAACGAGTGATCACGAGGGTAAACGAGAGTGTGGTGGTGAACTTGTTGATTGAAGAAGAAAGAAGAGCAAAAGGAGAGGGAGGGGGGAAATCCCTGGATATATATACATGTGAGACGCGAGTAACTAAGAATGGATCGAGAATGCATCTTGCTCAACAGCGGCCTGGTTGCAATTGTTGCCAGCGGAAATCACACTTCTGTTCTCAGGGCAGGCGCGGGCCCGGGCATGGTCATGCATGATGGGCCGGTCTGCTTCCGGTCAGTAGGACCTGCTCTCGTCCAGGACAAAAAAGCTGAGACCTTTTACAAAATGGCTAGGTACGGATCGGAAAGGCATTAACAAGATTCAATATGGCATATCAAAATTTCAAAAATAGCATATGTAAGGTAAGATCACGCTTTGGTTGTAGAACGAAACGGATCAATTAGATATATAAACGCCTAGGAAAGTTGACCAGAGGTCTCGAGCTTACAAAGAAACCATGCCAGGACATTTGCGCAGTCTTGAAGGGCTTCTATCGTTCGTCTGCAAACACCCCAGTCACCACCAGCGCAAGTCCAACCCGGAAACAAACCTCAAGCGCCTCCGTCAGATTGTGCTGTGTCCTGTGCTGCGATTACCAGTCATTGGTAGCAGGCACAGAGGTATTGCCGGCTTTAATTACCAGCACCCCAACCATCGCCGCCAGCATTATCGCCAGCATCACCGCCAGCTCCCCAGCCGTCGCCCGCGTCATCACCGCCGACATCATCGCCCTCGGGCGAAGGAGCTCTCGAACGGCGTGGGCCCTCGGGTGAAGGAGCTCGCGAACGGGCTCTGGCGCCCTCTGTGGCAGATGTGGCTATCATCAGGCTTGGGTCAGCTTCCACTCAGCAACAGCATACGATGACAACAAGGTGAAGACTCACCGCCGTTGGTCACATCTTGCAAGGGCCTGTTGTTCACCTGGACCAGGGGCAGTGGCTGGCTGTTCGCCGCCACCGGCAACCTCCTCCTCAAAGTCCGAATCGGCCTCTAACAGTTGCTTCCTTTACGTGGGCAGAGCGCGGCCGCAAGAAGAACAGTGGATCTCCTAACCGGTCTCGAGGAGAGTCCGGGTGAGGACAGAAGCGAGATCAGTAATCGATTTGACAAGTCGGCATTTGTGTTCGGCGGAGACCTCGCTGTCCTACTCGATTACGGCGTTGTAAAGGCTCCATGGATCCAAGGCATGCTTTTCGTCGTTGTAACCGAGGGCCTGGAGTTTGGTGATGATGGGCTGAATGTTGTTTGAGAGTATGGTGTACGCGAGTACCTGCTTCCTCTTGAAGCGTTTCTGGTCTTCTTTTGAGGTGGTTTTGGCAGGAGCCTGCTCGTCACCGGTGATGATGTCGTGGATATCAAAGTAGTTCATTTGAAGAAGGAGTGCATTGGGGTAAACTCGCAACTGTAAGTCTTGGATGGGTTGAAGGAGGAAAGAGAAGAGAGAGGGAGAGTGAATTGCCGCCTCGACGCAGAATGCAAAGGCTGGCCAATGCTCTGTGCAACTGTTAGTGATGGGTTTCCTAATGCAGAGATAATATAGACCTACGGTTCTTTTACCCCAGTCACCACCAGCGCCCCAGCCATCGCCAGCGTCATCACCGCCGGCAACCTCCTCCTTAAAATCCGAATCGGCCTCGAAGTAAAGATACGCTATATCCTCGGGGATGTACTGCTGGAGAAAGCCTGGGATCTCCTAACCGATCTCGAGGAGAATCCAACACAAAATAAAAAAGGAAGCGAATAATAAATGATTCACAAGAGGGTGCCGGCACGCTTAAGGGTATTAATTGAAAAGCCGATAATCGTTGATGGGGGGATTGGGGAAGTCATAATAATACTGTATAATACCAAAAAATGAAGACAAAACTTTAACAAATAATGGTATAGATGAGGAACGAGGGGGATCTCTTCGTCGAAGTGAAACGAGTAGTTACAATTATTGCCAGCCGGAATCACACTTCTATTCTCAGAGCAGGCGCAGGCGCGGGCGCGGCCATAGTCATCGAGTTCACCAGAACAGGATGGAAGTATGAGATAAGCCGGAGGACGGGAGAAGATGCGTGGCCGAATGGTCCTTCCTGTTAAGCCTACTGTGGCAAGATCGTTCGAGCATTCCATACCTGTATGGCCCTGTGGGAAACTGACGGAATCTTCCCCGCTCGTAATTATCCTTTGCGAGTCACTGTTGCAGTGTTGCCTTATCTCGGGTCCGGTAGGTGACCAGGGCAGCACCGCGGAAAACCGCCATGGGCGTATGAGGTAGGCGTGTTTTGCCTGAGTACGCTGTTGCCCGGCCTGTCGCTGCCTTCCTTCCTCAACCTCCGTCGCTTATTAGTTGGCTATCACCGTCGTTCCTTCTTTAATGTGCCGGATTGTGTCCTCACCCCGGATAGAAGTGGTGCGGGAAGGACTCGGTGCCGGCATTGTGCATGCCAGTAGCGGTCGAGGTTGAGGAATGTGATAGATACGCGTAGGTTTTTACGGCAAGTGATGGCTGATGAGATCTCTATGGCCGTCACCCTCATTAACCACTGAACTTCAAACGAAGATGTGGAGGTTACGATCTGACTACGCTCCTAGATTCTGTTGATTCCCAACTCCCAACAAGTGTTGGAGGGTGGACACCAAGCGGTTGCTGCCTATTTGCAAAAGGTAAGAACCTTGACGGCACCTCTCAGCTGATGAGGGAGCGTCCGAGGCAGGAAGAGATAGTATGTATGAGAAGTGCCCTGCTTGCCTGCCGCATTCGTTGTCGCTGCTAGTGCTTTTCTTATCGCCCGACGTTATCATTACGTTTCGATTGGTAGGTACCTTTCACTGTTCCCGTTAGTTAGGTACGTGCGTACGTTAGCAATCCTGGCCTTCTTCGTAGGTTACTATGTTCTGCAGGCAATAAAAGGTTACGACTTACGAGAGGGCTCTTTCTTCGCATTTCTGATATTTCGGTGCCTTATATCGCTACGGCTTCTTGGCTTGTTCGTACTAAAGATAGCTAAGGAGGCGCTTCGAACTTAGGTAATTTCTAGTTCTAGTTCCTGACCCCGCTTGATGGATCGATGAGTGAGTATCCGGCCTGTACTGGGAAAAAGAGACGGCTTTCTTGCGCACTTGCACATCTTGACCGAATTGAAGAAGAAGATAATAATTATAATACTAAATTAATAATAGTAGGTATATTCGGACTATGCTTTCCCTATTCCAAGTTACGCCCTTCCTACTCTTCTCGTCCTTTATAATAAATAAACGCCCCAATTCTTCCTCCTACGCAGGTGCTACAATATAAGCGTAAGCCGAGTACCCGATTATAATAAGCGTACAAAGTACATTTAGGAATTCGTTCGGGAAGAAAACCGTGAACTGTGACGGCTGGCACCTTTTGGGCTGTCACGTGCCGTCATGGGTTCCAGGTGCAGGTTCTGGGCTTGGCTCTGGTTGCCTCCCAGCTAGGGTATAAAACCCAGCTCCCGTATCGAGCCTTCCCTTTTGGGATTTCTTCCCCTCTTCAACTTCTTGTCTTTAGTCCAAGTTAGTCAAATCGTATCATCATCACCGTTTGGCTACGCCGTGACATGAACTGTGAAGGACCGACGTCTGAGTCTTCCTGCCTGCCGTCAAGGTGTTAATCTCCTGCCCCGGCCTGCCCTGCCATCGTCACGGCAGTAACCAGGCTCGTCCAGGACAAAAAAGCTGAGACCTTTTACAAAATGGCTAGGTACGGATCGGAAAGGCATTAGCAAGATTCAATATGGCATATCAAATTCTCAAAATAGCATATGCAAGGTAAGATCACGCTTTGGTTGTGGAACGAAACGGATCAATTAGATATATAAACGCCTAGGAAAGTTGACCAGAGGTCTCGAGCTAACAACCAAACCAGTATTGTATACTACTGTATACTAAATCTTAACGGGTGATCGGCAAAAAAGGTCTCAGCTTTTCTGTCCCGGGCGAGCCAGGACAAGTGGTCCGAGCGGGCCGCAGTGAGATGATGCTTCTTCTCTTCTTTTCAATCAACAAGTTCACCACCATTATGGTACTCTCGATGTTTACATCTACTCCGTTTACTTCGACACACCCCTCTTCTTCTCTTTCTTCATTCTCCTTGCTTTTGGTAATCAACTTTTCCTGCTCGATTGTCGGTTGTAAGTCGCCGCGACGACTCTCCACTCGCGCCGGCGACTTCCACTTGGCCATCCAATCTATCATAGTCAACAACACGCTCGGCGGACAGACCTCCAGCCTCGCTGCGGTGCGTTCAATGACCCCTTCCTTTCCTCTGTCGCCGTTTCTAACCGTTGTTTGTAGAAGCGGTCTGTCCTCAGTACAAGGGTTGGCGCAGTACATTTCCAATGTCTGCATGAAGGTAGCGCCATTGGTATGTCCTACCCCTTCCCATCTTGCTCTGATTTCCTTTCCTAATCCTTCTCTTCTCACAGGGCCGGTTATCGATTGTCCTCCTTTACGGTCATGGCCACAGGCATGCCGTCCATGGCCACAGGCATGCCGTCCATGGCTGCCATGCGCGCCTCAGTCGACACCGCCTAGCCGCACACTCCTCCACAACACATCCAGCAGCCCCAGGTGCTTAACCCGTAAGACGTCTCGCAATCCCGCGTATAGCACCAACAGAGGTAGCTAGGACTATTCCTTCCTATTCTCTCCCGCTCTTTAGGAGTTCTACGCCTTTGTGGACAAATTTTTGCTTCGATTCGACGCGTCTGACGTCTATAAGCTTTACCGACGCCTACCTCAAAACCGACATCAGCAGCACCTTTACCACTCGAGGCGGCTTCAACACCGAGTGCACCAGCATCAGGGTCGCCGTCAACCAGTATCCCGTCACCTATCAGAGGCCAGAAGGGCCCACTTGTGGACGTGCCGCTAATCGCCTAGATATAGCCAGCTGTTTGTGTGGGGGTTTCTACCCAGATTCCATGCAGACCTTCCTACTCAATACAACACACCACGTTGAACCCCATATCGATTACTGGCCAGATAACTGGCTACCTTGTTACGTCACCAGGATCGCCAATATGGATGTTTTCCAATACGACATTGCCCTGAACCCGCCGGCGCCGTCGTTTACGACAAGGTCTGTCCATCGGGAGCTACTTTGTCGCTCCGGCTCGGGCTCGGGCTCAGGCTCAGGCTCAGGCTTAGGCTTCGGCTCCCGCCCTCAAGTACGTAACCGGTGGGCCCTCGTTCGCGGAGATCGCGGTCTCCCCGCCTCGCCGGGTCAACGACACTCCCCTCCCAGCCGAAAGCGGACCTACTCGGCCGCAACCAGCACTCCCCCATCCGACGATGAGGACGATGACGACTACGATGAGGACAAGGGCGATGACGAACCGGTCGATGTTTTGGAGGAGAGTTAGTCATTCTTCTCCTTTTCAGAAGACCGTCCCAGCCAAAAAGGTCCAGCAAAAGCTTGCCTAAATGACCACCAAGCCCTGGATCTACGACGGGCGCAAGTTGGCCTGGTTGGCACAGTCGGTCGAAAATATGCGTGTCATGGTTGACCTGGATGAGGAGCGCGGCCGCAAGTCATTCGATCCAATATCCATTCAAGGATCTCTTCTCCAGCCCACGAAACACTTCATCCCGGAGCCATTGATCATATAGATCGGATGTAGCACCGTTGCTGATGTACAAGACACGTCCTCGGATGAACATTCGCCCACGTGTATTAGACGTCAAAACCCGGCCCCATTTCTCGTTCGCAACATTACATCCCGTTCCCTTCTCGGAACGACCTGGGCCGCAAGCCTGGTGGCGAGAGAAAGAACGTCTTTCACATCACTATCAGGCCCACTGGTAAAGGTCGTCTCCGGTCTCTGAGGGCTTACCTCATGAAGACCGCTCCTTGGGACAACCAAGTGCTCGAATGCATGAGTTTTCTCGATCACTTGCTCCGCCAGGGCCCGTCAGAGCGCATGAGAACCATCAAGCGCAGCTCCTTTCACGCCTCGATTCCCAATCGAGAGCTTGATATACTCCTCACGGCGTACAAGGGTGTCTACGCTTCATTCCGCCTCAGCCAGCACATCAAGCCCATTGGTCTGGGTGTCAATGTCGATGTGACCAACAGAGAGCTTGGCAGTGTCAGCGTTTCTATATCACCGACACCAGCGCCAGAAGCGGAGATGGAACTTAGTCCGCCACTTGGACCGTGGCCAGCATACCAACGGACTTCGGAGGGTGGCACCGGTGTCGGCCAAAGCATCAACCAGTCGTCGGGCCACATTCGTGTTTGGATTTGAATTTGTGCTGGAGGAAGGAAGACCACATGTGCAATCTGGGTGGCTATTAAGTCATGTACTTTAGCGTTTGTATGGTCTTCGTGCCCATTTGGGCTCTCGTCTACCCCGAGGGCCTGGCGTGGCCGTTTCGGAGCTGCGGTCATGGGATGTACTGGAGAGAGTTGCATTGCACCCAAATATGCATACGCAAAGTATGTGCGGAGAATCAGAAAGTCGAACTCGGACACCGGTCTCGGACACCGGACTCGAAACCAGTCAGACAAGGTACTTCTACCTTAACACCTGCGTTTTAATACAGCCCGGTGGCGAGAAAGAGGCCGAAGCACGAACTGTTGGAATATTTCTCGCGACTTAAAACCTGTCCTTCTTTTCTCCCTCCTTCACCAAACATCTTTCTCATCCATTCTCCATTTTATCATCACTCAGCAAAAGCTATCATCAACACAGAGCAAAAGCTTGTAAATTCTATTGAGCATTGCTTCCCACTTACCAACATTCCTCCGCTAACCTTGAACTTCTGTCCAGCCAAACCCATCATGTCGCCCATTCAGACCACTCTCCCCGGGAAGCACGGCGCCATTTCCGACGACGAATACGGCTCCATCTAACAGCCTGTGAGCCAACATGGTGACAAAATTGCCCTTAACGCCGCCGAACACTCCGTGGGCCACTCCTCACAGAGTAACAGCACTGCCTACGACGTCGTCTCCCAGTCTGGAGGCAACCAATTTCGCACCCCGTTCAACCGACAACCTGAGCTTCGCGGTCGGTATAATGAGACGCACTACCCATTCTACAAAGACTGGAACAAGCAGCTTGCCGATCATCTTGAGATAACGAATAGCAACAATGACTAGAAATACTCTTTTCAAAAGATGAATTACTCTCTTCGCTCCTAGTTATTCTATTTAACCGAAGAAGAACTTCAATAGCCACCTCCTCAACCGCCCGTCGAACTCAGGCCGCCCTCAGAAGCAATCCGGAAGTTCACATCCGTTCTCATCTCTCAACATTTCCCTACTGAAATAACCCGGAATCTTGCCAACTCCGCCAATAAACGGGAGACTATTAACCCAAAATGGTACATAGAGCTTCGCCATTTCTTCATCGATCTCCCTACGCAGCTCAGGGAGCTGGAAGAGCTTTTAACCGGAACCTCCTCTATATTTTCTACCAACGGCAACGAAGAAAACAAGGCCGATACCCGCGTTCTAGCCAACTAGACCTCCTACCAACTACCCGCCACCTTTACCGGCTGTTATTCCATCTCCGTCTACCCACACCCCCGCTATCCCAACCTCCGTTATACCCAGCGGATCGTCTTCTCGCAACGTTTAGATATTAAAGACAATTACGACCAGTCTGACTACAATAGTAGGTGGTTGGCAGGCCGCTGGCTCGTGGTAGCCTACCTCTTTGTTGCGACCCCCGAAGCAATCCAAAAACTGGACGTGAAAAGTATACTACTATCTGCCTACACCCCTGGCCGTAGTAATATAAACACCATATCGTCTCTCAACGCCTACAAACTCGTCAAAAATCCAAGGTCCAAGTGGCCCGGCAACGAACAGTGGTGGTTGCTACCGATGAGAAATATCTTCTTCCAACTTCAGCGTTATAACGATGAGATGCTCGCCACAGCCTTCATCCCCCAAAACCCCAATGACTATCATAGACCATATGCCTACCGGAATAATTACGATTCCTCCGCTCCCTACTACAAACGCCACATGGAACGGCGGCTGCATGATATCGAACAGCTGCGACCTCTCTCATTTGTACGCGCGCGACATGGACACGACCGTTGTCAGTTGATTGATCGGATGTGGCCAGCTTTAATGACGGGTCAGGACATAAAGAAGCAGATTGAGGGCGTGAAGGCGGCTGGTACAACATGTGGAGATGCATGTGGTGCTTCGACTACTACCTCCAGCATCTCTAGCACCTCCAGCACCCCCAGTACATCCGGTACCTCTTCTCAAAGTGGTACCACCACCTCCGACGACGATGACGAAGGGAGTGATTCCTTCCTCTTCAGCATGGTTATCGGCTTTATCGGTCTCGCCGCTGCATTGAGCGAAATCCATCCTACGAAATAGCTCTTCTCCTTCGCTTCACAATGCTTCTGCAAAAAGCTGAAAGGCGTATCTCAACAAGCACATCCAGATTGATACGTGTTGAAGCTGGCCATCACCATCCACATCAAAAGTTACTGCATTTTTTTGTCTTTTACTCATGTGTTTCGTTTTCGTTTTTCGAACTCTCTACGCTTGTCATCACATTGCCCGTCTTCATGTCAACCCTTATCACGGCAGTAATCCTTTTTTCCCACTGGATTTTACTGGTGCTGACCGTGCTGGGTGAGAGAGAACACTTGTAAATAACCTCACTTTTGCCATTTTTGGCCACTTTCTTACTAGGTACGAGGGGGAGTGTTGAAGCCATCACCATGTCTTGGCTTTCCTTGGCGTAAGTGGATACGATCCACACATGGCTACCCTGTATATAAGTCGGACTTCGTCCTCCTTTTTCCTCGTTGTCTCTCTCTCTCTTTAATCAATCAAGACTTTGACTACCACATTCGTCGTCTCTCGTGATCGCCTCCTCCGCATAGTTCAACAATAATTACCTAGACACATACTCAAGATTGACAAGATGTTGTTTTTCTGCATACCTACCTCTAGACAGTCATATGCATGCGGATGACACATTTTTCTTTTTTTTGTTTTTGAAACAGGACCTGTCACAGGGTTACCCTGTGACTTCCCTATATAGTGTGCACATCCGAGTTCTGCCAGCAAGCAGAACATCGTCCTATCTTTTACCTCAATAGAGGATAGGTTTGGCGGACTTGGCTAATGTGCACGCCTCGCCCTGTCATAGGACCAGAGGTTTATAATTAGTGGATTGGTATATACTTAATATAAATGTTTTAAGAACGTCTACTTAGAGGTTATCGTAGTTTTAATAAGTTATGTATAGTATAATATAATAACCTTATTAGGTAGAAGTAGTAGTAAATTACTCGACAACTCGTCATTTCTAACAAAATAATATATAATTCTAAAACTTTGAGGACTTTCACAACTATCATTACTTGATTTACCTCTTGAACGTTATTATAATACTCTCAACATCCAGAGTATTAGCGTAGTATTCTCCAAGTAGCCAAATCCCGCTCCGCTGGTTTACACCCACACACGTGACTGAATATTTATAAAATTAAACCGAACATAGAAAGTCTACTACGACTCAAGTTAGTTTGGAAAAGCTATTATAGAGCGGTGAGATATCTCGTACGGATTTACTAACATATTATTTACTACCCACGCTCCATTACGTATTAGACGATCAAGGGAACGGGTTGAATCTATACCAGAAGACGGAAAAAAAAAAAGGCGTCTAGATACGTATATTAATTATACTCAAAGTGGGATTTCTTAACCCGGAACGTATTCTACTTATTTCTTACTACCGCTCTATTACCTATCTGCTAAGTACCTTAAATAAGTTTCCGCATATACATTACACCAATACCTCACTGTCATGGGGCTGGCGCCCAGGGGTGTCTGCCTGGCTTGAACCCTATGTAAGCCAGGCCTGCCCTCCGGTTGGGTGCACTCCTGGGGTGCGCCGCACGAACCACATTTGTGACCTTGGCATTTCTAGCACCTTCGATATCCGCACCT